>WEZZ01020534.1:1933-15676 GCA_013400585.1 Chloropsis cyanopogon | reverse complement strand
TTTCAATCAGTAGAACTGTTAAGTAACCTAAAGGTGAAGCTGTTATTACAACTGTTTCTTAGATTACAGAAGTGAACCCTCTGGTTCTCATCACACGTTACCAGCCCCACGTGCCCATAACAATGCCCACCTAATGCCAGCACAGACTTGGTAAACCAAGCATTGACTCCCATGACCATAAGCCTGACAATTCTCTTCTCCCTAAGAGGTCAGTGGCCATCTCTGCAGCTGCAAGAGCCTGCAAAGAGCAAGATCCAGAGGAAGAATGCAACAGACTCGAGTCTCTTCCTTCTATGATGCAGGCAAAATAGCCTGTAGTCCCAACAGCTAGGAAAAAAAGTGAGGAATTCACCAACACGAAAAAAAAAAGATGGAGAAAGAGGAAGACAGTAGATATTGAAAGACTAGGTCAGCAAAAACAAATGAAACACCCAACACATAAAAAAAGAACTGGTAAAAAAACCCTTAAAATCAAAACACCCATGAATGATGGAAATTAGACAAAGCTAGATAATCTAATTTTCTCCACATTCTCCAGTGCTCTCAAGATGACAGAAATTTAAGTAGCAAACAGAAGTTATCAAAATCATGGATAAGATAGTCAGTGATCACATTCATTATAATCTTAAATTTATTTTCTAGAGAAGCAGCAACTCTTACATTGACAAAACTGAGGAAAACACATTTTCAAAAAAATCTCTCTCCAAAGTCTAAAAAATCGGCCACAGACAGATCAATGGAATTACTTACAATGCAACTCTAGCCTTAACATACTGGATGCTTTGAGGAAAAAGTCTCCAAATACCACCAAATTATTGTGCAAGTGTTTAATTTGACAGATGAACAGCTACTGCAACTCCATTAGTTGCAGTGGAACACCTTCAAAGTGCTTGAAATGTCCAAATCAGCATTGAAATACCCAAGAGGTCACTCAAAGGTTAAGTTCCTGACAGACCAAAAAACCCAAACTTCCCAGGATTAGGGCATTCTATTTGTCTCAGTACTGCACACCCTCTTGGTAACACCGAAGTTCAACAGTACTCCAGATTTTGAATGCAACAGGCAATCACCACTAATTATTTATTATTTTAGACAGAAAGGTTGAAAAACAAGCTTTACATCTCAAGGAGCAGCTTACCATGAGGAATTTCATCGGAATAAAGATTTTTGTACACATCCATAGCAAAATCCACCATGTTGGTATCACTAAGGAGATCCAGTTTTCCTTGGAGCAGCTCTTTTTCATTGTATATCTGGAACAGGAATTATTAACAGATTTATCTGAATAGTGTTGGAGAGTTTCAATACATATTATGTATTATTTTATGGCATGGTTTATGGACTTCAGTACAACTGAATTGTTTTAAATATCAGATCTCACTGCTCTATCCTTAGAGTACTCACTATAGAGCCTCTCTGCATTTACAGTCTTGACAAAATGCCAAATATTTCCTGCTATCTAGGAAAGCAGGTACTTCAAAAGCTCATTAGAAGTCAAGTAACAATTCCTAGTCTCTTAACAGGAATAGTAATTCCTATTGCAATATCACATACATATTTTAAAAAATAAAAAAACAACCCTTAATCACACTTTTCCTTCAAAGTACTGAATCTTTCCACAAAATAAAATGCTGCACAGTGAGGACCAGTAAATTATTTAAAGTGGATTTCAGAAGAGATGCACAAGATTAAACTCACAATTTAATCGTAGTGCAGATTAATCTAAAATACTTTGCTAAGTCTATAGCATAAAAACAAATTTAGAGCAGCTCTATAATTGAATGGTGTTTAAACTTTTAAACTTTTCAAGTTGTTTTTTAGAGTTCATACTCCATAACTCAGCAGTGAGTTGCAAACTGCTGTTAGGTGTTGAAGATGTAGGCGAGGGCCCAATCCAGTGTATTCCTCAAAAACATTTATTACAACTCAGCACGCCACACTGGTGGGCATCTCGGATATAGGACCTGTAGAGGTTTAATTCAGCTCTGAACATTGTGCTGTTCAAAACTAACACCACAAAATTAGCTGCTTGATTAACTTTAGCTGACATAAAAATGCTAATGTAGAAACACCCCCAAGACGATGGGAATTGAGCAAACTCCACATGCGAGACATGACAGCTGGTTAGGTCAAGTTGTCTCAGTGCATGCATGGTTGATCAGTTCCTTTCTGCAGGCTAAAATAAAACCTACTTTAAATTCAAAACTTATATAACTTTAGACATTTCACTTCCATTTTAAAATAGATTAGACTGGTGAGAGTTTAGCCTGAAGTATCTGAAGCATATATCTGTAACATCTCCAGCATTACTAAGCTCTTTGCAGCAATACAACCTAAAAATATACATAAGAAGACCAGCAAGGGATAATTCGAGAAGGGACTCTTACTTATATTTATTTATATATCACCAATCTGCGATGACATGGGTTTCAAATTAAAATTGATTAGTATCACTGGCGTAGCCCCACAGACCGCCCAGAGCTGCGGCTGCGGCACGGCCCGAGCACCAAGGGGCTATCGAGGGTGTCCCACGCTGCGGGACCGCGATCTGCGCCTGCAAGGGGGAGCTTTGACTTCTTTCTCCGAATACAGGTGAGAGAAAGACACGACACCAAACCCGAGGAAGGAGAAGGTGCAGGAAGCCTGCGCTGCCTCGCAAGCGAGGGGCCGAGGAGCTGCGCGGCGTGACCAAGGAGCGGCTCCCCCCGGCCTCCTCTCGGCTCTGCTCCCGTCCCTGCCCGGGCAGCCCCACACGCGTCGCCCCTCGACTCACGCGGCACAGGAGCCTCGAGGAGCTCCTCCCTACGGAGGCTCCGGATTCCCCACAGGCCGCGCCCGGGCCCACGGGAGGAAGCGCGGCCGCGGCGCACCCCGGCCACGGGAAGCACCGGCAGCTGGCAGCAGGGCCTACCACTTTCCCGCTCCCCAGCCGGCCTTCCCACCCTTAGGAGAGACACGCACCTCCTTGACAGAGAGGAATTCCAGCAGCGGGAAGACCAAGTGCCGGTCCAAGAAGTGCGCGATCCTGGTGGTCAGGTCGTACTCCGCCATCTTGGAGCCGGCAGAGAGGAAAGGCAGAGGCGCGACGCGGCTCTTGAGGGCGCTGCGCCTGCGCGGCCCCGCCCCAGNCTGGGCGCCAGTCTGGGCACTCAGGGGCGGGGTGGGGTTTCTGGAGGGGTGAACATCTCCTGAAAGCAGCTGTGAGTCCAGCACCCACACTCTGTGCGTCGTGTGTGAGCTTGACTTGATCTCGATCTAATCTGGTAATGAGAATCTGAACAGGAGTCCAAGCTGTCCTCGGCACCAAGTGAAAAGTTTGTTAAGGTTGGTCTGTGTTGGCCATGTTTCCAAGCTATAAGTGGGGAGGCCATGCCAGATGAGATGGAAGAAGGCTGGAGAGCTACTGGACAATGGCTCACACAGGGAAATCCAAGCAAGTGCAGAAATGTATCACTGAGTTTAGCAACAGAAATGGAAGGATCAGTAATACTGATGATAACTTGCATATTACTTGCAGCTGTTATAAGGAAGCATTGGTACTGGCTGCAGAAAATGTGTGGATGGGGCACTTAGGGACATGGTTTAATGGTGGACTAGATCTTAGAGGTCTTTTCCAACCTAAATCATTCTGTGATTCACCATGTTAACTCACCAGAAAGATAAAAGGTTTCCTTTCCTGTTACACTTAGTAAGTTTTCTAGTGATTTTTGTCAGGACACTCAGTTGGGTTCAGTAAGTCAAGCCTCATCTCTTCACATAAAGCATGACTAAAACCTTTGTCATGTGGGTACTTTTCCTTTCAAGAGCAGAGGCATAATAATTTGTTTAGTGATTCACATAACTACAGACTACATCTATGGTAGCTACAATAGTTGTTTGTGTGGAATAGCAGGTTAGTATAGTTGTAGTACAGGTTAATTTTAGTCTTGGATGGTTTGTTTTAAATATAAATGGGAGGTAAGGAATAAGAAGGTCATAACACCTACTAAGCCATTATTCAGGCAGCTAGTGATGTCCTCCCCACCTTAACAGAAAGATGTAAAGGCTGTTGAATTAAGGATGTGGCAGGCTGCTTTTTAGAGGTAAGACTTCATTGCATCTTAATGATGCCCTGTAAGGGAAAAAAAGTATGCAGCATGATTTGAGTAATTCTTCATGTGACACTGAATTGTTAACACTTTCATATAAGTCTGTGGTATGTGTAATTTGATATTAGTAATACTCAAAACATCATCTGTGAGAAAGAATCCCTTTTTATCTGCAAGACAGCCTTGTATTTTTCATAGTAGTTGTAGATACTGTGTACTTTGATACCTACATATCACTGATGAAATAGATAATCTCCAATGGTGAAAACTATCCTCCTGTATTATTAGAGGTCTTTTCACAGTGTGGCTTTCACCAAGGCCTGCTCAAACTTGCCACTGGTTTCTCCTCATGACAGTCAGATGACAGAGCTGCCAGTAGAAGACCCTCAGCACTACAAAATGCTAAAGCATCCAAGGAGGCCCTGTACAGTGCTTGGTTTCAGCTGAGTGACTGTCTGCAAGAAACAGGTACAGTAATGAGTGAAAAGGTGTAAAGAGAGCTGGGGAGAGCCTTTTAGAGAAAGACCATTAAAACAATACTGTGCCAAGGCAAAGTATCAGGAAAACTATTGTAAATTCCCTCAGTGAAACATACACCATGCTCAGGATTACTGTTTTAAGAAGAGTGTGTTTCACTGCTTTAGCTGTATCATCTAGTGAGATAGATATTCACTCTCTTGCTAAAATTTTTCTAAAATACATTTAAGCTTTCATGGCAAAACAGTCTTAGCCAGTGTTAACTGAATAACAGGAAATGTGAGTTTATTTTGAACTCTTGCACAGACACCTGACTGAGGAATTATACAAAGTGTAGTACCTCTAGGCCAAATTTCATTTTTGACGTAGAACAGGCTTAAGGCTGAAGTCCTCTAACCTAGTGAAGTTCTTCCCTTCTGGAAATTCAGTCCACTGTACTTAAGATTTGCGCCAGTGTACTTAAGATTGCTAGTTTGGTTAATGAAATAAAAGCCATTTGGCTAGAATTATCTAGAAGATTATCCTAAATAAATCAACAGGAATGTATCTTGCTTGGGCTAAGTCTTTTGATTTCGTAATTCCTAAATAGTGAGGAAATTTTATCTGAAGGATTCTGTTTACATAATTGGTTGTCATTTATCTTATTGTTAACATGACAGTGGAATCCAACATTCTTTGAATTGTTAGAAGTGAATAATCACTAGGAAATCATAGTAAAGTATTTTTCTGTCTCACATTATCAAAGGGAAATTGAATCTATTAACTTCTTCCACGTCCTTTGATATGATTCAAACCTTATGTAACTTGTTTTGGGCTTTTTTTTTTTTTGTATTTGTAGTTCAGAAATTATATTTCTACCTTTTTCTTTTGACTTAGTATCTGAAAACATTTTTTAAATCCTCCATTCCAAAAATATTGTACACTGGTTAAAACAGAAATATTTCTAAAATCAAGAATGTATCATCTAGAGGAATTCAGTGCTGTCACCTATTTCTGGATAGCATTCAAATTTACAAAAAGGATATCTCATAATTCAGCTGAATCATCATAAAAACCATGATTATGTTGATGTGCTATTTAAACTCTCTGGGAAAAAAAAGAGGAAACATAAGAGTCCAAAATGGAAGTAGTGGAATGTGGTCCAGTGGAAAAGGACCTGGGGGTGCTGGTGACAGCAGCTGAACATGAGCCAGGGTGTGCCCAGGTGGCCGGGAAAGCCAATGACACCTGGCCTGGATCAGCACTGGCGTGGCCAGCAGGAGCAGGGCCGGGATTGTCCCCCTGTACTGGGCACTGGTGAGGCCACACCTTGGTGCTGTGTCCAGTTCTGGGCCCCTCAGCTCAGGAAGGACATTGAGGTGCTGGAGTGGGTCCAGAGAATGGCAGTGGAGATGAAGAAGGGTCTGGAATACAAGTGCTGTGAGGAGAGGCCGAGACAGCTGGGGGGCCCTGATCACTCTTTACAACTCCCTGAAAGGAGGGTGTGGCCAAGTGGGGTTTGGGCTCTTCTCCCGGGTGACAAGGGACAGGACAGGAGGACACAGTCTTAAGCTGTGCCTGGGGAGGTTTAGGTTGAATATTAGGAAGAATTTCTTCACAGAAAGGATGATTAGTCACTGGAATGGGCTGCCCTGGGAGATGGTGATCACTGTCCCTGGAGGTGTTTAAGGAAAGTCTGGATTTGACACTCAGTGCCATGGTCCAGTTGACATGGTGGTGTTTAGTCATAGGTTGGACTCAATGATCTCAGAGGTCTTTTCAAAGCTGATTCATTCTGTGATTCTGTACCACATTATAACTTTATATTTGATACATTTTTTCTGGTATAAGAATCATGAAGAAGTTGTCTAATGTAATTATAATTAAATTACTGGAGTTACTCTGCATTTTCCTAGTGGAATTAGGATAAGCAGATTTCCCTCATTTGAAACTGTGAACATATTAAAAACCAAGGGCAGAAATGCTTACATGATGGTACTTTACCAATGGGCTCTGGACTGTGTTAGGCTCTATCCTCAACTTCCAGTGTGATGTTTTCTGTCCTTTTTGAACTATTTCTCTTATAAAACACCCCAAACAATTTATGAAGCTATTGTGTTGCAAGGTTCACTGATGATTTGAATCCAGTGAAGTCAGTCAATCTGTCCTAATATATTCTCTGTCAAGGTTCCAACCAAACTTAGGTTTTTGTAAAACTCGTAAATAAAATACTTTCCCACCACAAAGGTGATTGAGAAGAACAAGACAAAGCAAAAAGATAGTTATTTCATAGGGAAAGGGGGTTTATGTTTACACTCCACTTGTAAGGAAAAATATTCCCTTTCTCATGGCTTATACTTGCAAGATGCTTGTTGGAATAAAAGTTTTAAGAGGTGAATCTCCTATAAATGCAGCTGTCTCTGCTGACTAATATCCTCTTCAAGGTTACATCAGGCATAATATACTGACACATGATAGGGTTAAAATGAGAATTGTTTAAAAAATCGTATAATACGGGCTCTTGGTCTATTACCTTGATTCTTTTACAGAATATAGTAATATGAAAGGAATAGAGAGGGGAACCTTTTACACAGGAATAGTCCCTTCCTTTCTGCCCTATTGTACAATTTTCATTATGGTAATGAGAAAAGATAGAAGGCAGTATAATTTTATTTGAAAATAACACATGCATCTCAAGTGTTACCAGCTTGTCTAATTCTGTGCTTTCAAGAGAGACTTTAAATGCTTGTTGTAAGGCAGAACTGTGCCTGGGAATTGCAGAATACTTCAGTGAGCTTTGCTGGATTGCTAAAGAATAAATGAATTTGGCTCTGTAAGTATGACATAGTGTACTTTTAATATACAAAACAAGGCAAAGGAAATTGTAAGTAAAGCTTTTTATCCTAGAGTATTGGAATCAAGGAGGAAGGGCATAATTTAATCTCAGATCTTTATTATTGGTGATGATGGAAGAGCATGAGAGAAACCAGTTTTGCTTCCCAATCCCAAGTTGTTCACAGGAGAGAGATTTGAAGAAAAACCATTGGAGTTCAAGTATACTTGAGCTGGAGATCAGAATAAAAAATGAGGCTTTTCAAAATAAGCATGCTCTAAAGTTATTTTTCAAAACAGCTTTATACATTAAGAGGAACAATAAGTCATGCATTAAGTAACTGGAAATTGTTCCCTCTTTTGATTAATTAGAAAAAAAAGAAGAAAAGGGAAATAAAAAGGAAGGGGGAAAGTGAAATTTCCCAGTGGGAAATATCTTTAAATGTTGTATCCCCAGGATATTTGGGAAAAATAATAGGCTATTATGAAAAAGCTTCAATATAATTAATGTGCAACAACTTGTAGTGAATATTATTTTCACAGAATAACAGAACAAGCTGAGTTGGAAGGGACCCTCAAGGATTGAATCCAACTCCTAGCCCTGCACAGGACCATACCCAAGAATCACACCATGTCCCCAAGAGTATTGTCCAAATGCTGCTTGAGCTCTGTCAGGCTGGTGCTGTGACCACTTCCCTGGGGAGCTGTTCCAGTGCCCAGCCGCCCTCTGGGTGAAGAACCTTTTTCTGATATCCAGGCTAAACCTCTCTTGACACAACTTCAGGCCATTGCCTTGGATCCGGGTAACTTCACATCTGAAAAGGACTCTACATGCCAATGAACAGTGAGCAGTGCTTACAGAATATTCTTTTTCTATCCTTGACTGTTGGATCAGTTTAGGTTTAATTATGAAATATTGAGCAGTTATAGAATGATTGTACATGAAAATCTAAGTTGAAGATGATACATATATCACTAAACTTATTGAAACAATCATTTGAAAACCATCTGAAGCGGATATAAATCTGGTTATAGGCATGAGTTTCATGACCTCTGTTTTAGATATAGTTTCTGCCTTTGGATTTAAATATTTGCTTCCCTTTTCATTGCTCGGGAAATGAGGCTTGAAACTATCTTAGCTTAAGACATTTACCTCCAAGTTTCAATGTTTTAAAATCTTTTAAAAACCTTTTTAATTCATAGAAAATTGAGAGGATTTTTTTTTTCATGAGGACTTTGGTAAAAGGGTTGTAAACTTTAAGCTTTATGTAGCAAGTGAAATATAAGATGTTCTCTGAGCTTTTTCTAAGTAAGGGAGGGTAAAATAATTTTTTGTCACATTCATGTATGTGAGGTAGGACCTGCAGAAGTTTACCAGTTTCTGTGGAATTAATTTTCATTATGTTTTCATCTTTTATTATATTGTAAACTTTTAATTAGTGCTTTATTTACTACTGCATTTGTTTTTATTTTATTACTGTTTTATTGGTCATCTTCCTTTCAGTAATTATGACACTTTATGGATAATATATTGCTCTAATAAGGGCTGCAAATATGTAACATTTACAACCTTAAATTTGACTCCTAAGTACAGGATTCTAAAGTACCTGAGCAAAAGTAATACCCAAATTTAACCACTGTATGCCCTGCTTGCCCTCTAGGTTCATTAGGATCTGGTCAGCTCTGACCCAGAAGTCCACAGCTCTTAACATAAGCACGACACAACCTTCTTAGAAGGCCTGCTAACTGGAACACAAATAGATAGATCAATCCCACAGCAAATTAATGCTCAAGTAAGCTGCATAAAGAGCTTAGGGGGAGAAACAGGAAGGAATAGGGAAGGAAAGATGTATAATGCTTCATACATGTTCCATCTTTTTTAGGTTCAAAATCCATAGCTCTGTCCACAGGTGGCCAAAAACTTCACATCAGAAAACAGTTCAGAATCAGAAAAAGGGGGAAGGGAGCTGTATCTCTTCTACTTATTATTTTCCTATGTACAATGTTTTTTAAAAAACCAGCCCACCCTACACCCTGGCATAGGTTGCCAAATACGTAATTTCATCTGCATGGGGTAGCGTTCTTGTGCAGCAGGGTTGAATTTTAAGAGAGGAGAGACTTAGGGTTGTTGTTCAGGAAAGTGGACAGGGCAGATGTGGTACTGTGAGCATATGAACTGGACATTCATTTCAAGTAACTTAGCAAGAGCTTACTATTAAAATCAGAGACAGTCTTTATGTTTCCTGGCTGCTGCATATTTGCCTGCATTTACTGAAGGAATAATTTGTCATTTCTCAGGATTGTTGTCTGCTGTCAGCCTTCTCAATTAATTGGAGTCTAGACTGGCCCTGCTAGCATGGAGGATGGGGTGTCAGGGATTGCAGCCCCATGTCCATTCTCCAGTTGTGTTGTAGGGCAGGATGGGGGCTGCCAAGCCATGTCCTGCCTGCCTGTAGTAGTTTCACAGAAGCGTAGCTTGGAAAGGGGTGGTGGTGAATATTTGCAGGTGGTGCTAGGTGCCTTGCTGTGGGAGTCTCTGGGCTATATGAAATGGGTTACAGGGCAATCTGGAGATGTCAGATGAGCATGCTGTATAAATTCAGGCCATATATTTCACACATGGGTGAGGGCTGTACCTTACTGTACCTGTCTTCATGAGGTCACGATAATGGTCACAGTCACCATGGCAAATCCTACAAAATAAGCTGTATTCACAATAGTCTAATACATCCACAGCCTTGTGCATCAGTGTCAGACAGCACTTGTTCAGAAAGGATGGGACTCTGCTACAGGATACATTACAGAATGCTACCCTGTAATGTTTGTGGGCAAGGCAGAGCAACCAACAGCCGTGGTGGATCTGGTTACTTGGGTTTGTTCAAGAACCAACAAGATTAGTGATTTCACTCTCTTAGATTATCTCACATGGACTTGCTCACTCCCAGCATTACATTTAGTGGGTCTTGGCTTCCCTACTCAGCAGGGAGGTCACAGCTAGTCCAGGAATGCTGGAATCAAAGCCATGTTGGATCTTTGTGTGGCACTGCTCATGGCTGCTGGCCTCAGCCATTACAGACCAAGGTCCCTGAGCACCCCCTGGCAGTTGTTTCCACACATACCCCCTGACCCCTGAGATCTTTCCTTCAGCTGAGATTTTCACTGCCTTCTTTCCAGGCCTCTATTTTTTTCTCCAAAGCCATGCCTTTTTTTTTTTTTTTTTTTTTTGTGGGGGGGAACCTTCCTTGAGGCCCCTAGTCTCCCATCTTCTCAAGTAGTCTGTGTAGAAACACAATGCATGGTCAGCCTCCTAATTGGGGGTTCTGTCTCTGTATTAATTGGAGAAGTTGGGATGTGCTGCTGTTCAGTCACAATGTTATCAAAATTTATACCCAGACTGTACTGGTTGCCAGTGAAAACTAGCAGTCTTCTTGAGGATATAAAGTTCAGTTTCAGATATTCATACTGGTATAGACACATTTGTTACCTGCTTGCTATTGCTTAATTTTTTTTTTTTTTCCTGCAACAGCAATGCACCAAAGATGCCCGAAAACACAAAAAGAAACCCTGCCTGTTCTCGGGCTTTGTCCATGGGAAGTGGGCTGCGTCACCATGCTAACCACAAGAAAAACATTCCAATCTTACAGTGTTCCCTGTACTCATCTCAAATTAACTTCTCCAGGAGGGATAACATTTTAGGCGCATTTGTTGAGGAGGAAAATTGAAGCAGGGAGATGATAAAGACTTACTGAGAGCTAGCACAATAGCTCGGTGGCAGGACCAGGAAAAGAGGAAGAGATCTGACCTCACTCTGGTCTCTTGGAGTACTTAATTGTTGTAGGGGCCTCCAGTCGGTAATGAGTCTAAGACAGTGGAAAGCACAATTTCTCACGGGGGCGGGGGTTGTGGTGAAGATGTTCATTTCTCTCCTTTTGTTTGAGAGCTGTCTTTGAAGGCATTGTTCTTCCACAGCTGCAGTAGCCTACATTCATTGTGATAATTGTGGGACAATACGCAGAATGGATGATTGATACATGAGATAAAGTTGTGTAAGAATATTACTAGACCATCATATGGAGATAATAAATTACACAAAGGCAGCTCAAAGAAATAAGCTAAGGACAATTTTAGTGGGGTACAATGTGGGAGATGGTACACCAGATCCAAATAGGGATAAAAATGAGTTAGAGAAACAGCAATCAAAACATTTGCTGGAACAAGTCATATAACAGGACATGAGTTAAAGTATTAAAGATAGGTGAGTAGATCATAGCAGAAAAGGAAACAGGTTCTCTGTGCTCATGAAGAACTCTGTACTGCCTATGCACCCTGTCATCTTT
This sequence comes from Chloropsis cyanopogon, assembly GCA_013400585.1. Taxonomy (NCBI): domain Eukaryota; kingdom Metazoa; phylum Chordata; class Aves; order Passeriformes; family Irenidae; genus Chloropsis; species Chloropsis cyanopogon. The sequence goes on along the minus strand of WEZZ01020534.1, from coordinate 3,963 downwards.
TTTTTTCTGTATCAGAAGGAGGTGCAAGTGCACTTCTTTCTTTTGGTAAGAAATCCAGGTTTATATACAGGGTATGGATATTTAGGAGGTTGAGTCTGAGAGTCACCACAAAGCTTGCAGACCTGTCTGGACATATTCAAAGAGTCAGTAAGATGCCATAGTAAAGAGATTGCTGCCTTACAAAATGAGAGGTAAACTCAATGCTTTCGAAGCAGAGCACATATTGGTGTTCCTATCTGAAGGGTGTAAGATACAGAAAGCAAAGAGCAGGGAAAGTTTGATTTGGATTTTATTTATTTTTTTTTAATTCTTTTTTGAGGCACCCTTTGTAAATTTGTTGCCAGTTCCACGTTAAGGTGTTTGAGAGACAGGCTTTCGTATATTTTCCAACTCTTCTGAATTCTTACTGTTTATCAATCATACTGTATGGCCTTGACAGTTTGAACTCTCAGTGAATGCAGTTTTAAAAACACCTTGAAAATTTTTATAATGAAAGAGAAAATTAAAAAGGGAAGATGCGATACTATTGAAGGAGTACCTGAAAGAAAGATACTCACTTATTATTAACATTCCTCTACTGAGTCCACCACTTAAGTTTTTTAGCAGATATGTAATAAACACGGCTGCTTCAGGAAAATGCAGTGGAAGGAGAAATGGTTTAGGCTTCTGTCAACTTCTGTCAACTGATCAGCCTGTGGTTGTGGGCTTCTCTTCCATCTGAGGACAACAGCTACTCCATAATGCTGTGATTGCCTCTGTGAGCTTTCTCAGAATCTCCACTCTGGATGCTGCCTCAGCCAGGAAGGTGAAGTGGAAGCTTACTTTCCCTTCTCACTGTTGAACTTCTAATACAAATGTTGTATCTCTAAAATATGTATTATTGCTTTCAGTCAACACACTGCGATGTCTTAGATCTCAATAATTACTCCCTCCTTGCCTAACAAGACTGATATTTCTAAATGTCTGGTATATCCCATAGACGGGTTGTCTGTGGCATGATATCTTAAGGAGTTTTATCCAAACTTGTTGAAGGCAGTGGGATTTGTCTGTTGACTTCAGTGGTTTTTAAAAGGTCTGAAACAGATACAGGATTTGGACCAGAGCATAAGTTTAACAGCTAATACTGCCTGCAGCAGCACAGCATTTTCACCACTATGTTAAATCACATTAAGACATTTAAAGAAGTAAAATTTTTCTTCCCCTCCCAAAATACTAAATACTATTTCAGTATTTACTAAATACTAAAACCATTTCAGTAGCTTATGCTAATCTTTTGCAATATTCTTATTTCTGAAATATCATGAGCATCATGATCTACGTACAGGCACAGAATGTTGTGAAACTAACATGTATTAAATTTTGAAGCAAGGTTCATTCATGACGTCATGTGTTAAGTTTCATCCCCTAGGGAAGGTGCGTGTGTGGTTTTTGTTTTGCTTCTTTTGCTTGGTTATTTTTTCCAAACTGAGTTATTCGGCCCTGAAAAATGGAAGTGCTGATTTAATCTGAAGCAGTATTTCCTGAAGGACCCTCTTAGAGCAATATTCTGAAAGTCTAATAAGTCCCATTGTGAGAGTCATTTGTCATTTTATCCCTACAGGCAAATTTTTAAAGGTTTATGAGGGCTATTTGTCAAAGTTAAATGCTGCTTTAAATTTTGTTTCCAAAAACCAGGCATTTTGTAAATATTCCTAGTTGTCCTCTTCAGGTTATCTTGGTAAAAAAAGTTTGGAATAGGATAGATGGGGAAGAAAGTGTCTAAAGCAAATTGTTTATACACCTACTTAATTCTGAAGAACAAATTTTCTGTATAAAAGGTTTCAACTGAGCCTGCACAGTTTTGGTCTCTGTGTAAAACCTCCCTGTGCCAATAGCCAATACTTGGAAAAATGCAGGCATTTTAAATAGAATTGGTTTAAAAGGGGAAACTATTGCATTAGTGGCTAAAAGTATAGGAATCTTGCTGTTTGATCTTCTCTAGATGTAAATGTTATCTTGAAATTCCAGGATATCTTGAAATGTTTTCAGGA
>WEZZ01020533.1:30835-51922 GCA_013400585.1 Chloropsis cyanopogon | reverse complement strand
ACAAAAACAAACAAACAAAAAAAAACCCAAAAAACCCCTGGTTTGTGGATTTTGTGGAAAAAAAATCAGTACAAACTGGTGTTTAAAAGGCACAAATGCTTATTTCCTTAATGCAGACATATACTATAAATACAAATAACTAAGATACCAATCCCTCCTCTGGCCCAAGCCAGATGTACCTATAATGTGCAAAAAGGAGGTTCCCTGTTCCTTATTCTTCTTCTTTAGCTGTTATGGCCATCTGCACATCTTACTTGCCAATAAAAACTGAAACCAGTACAACTTCACAGCTTCCTGCTTTAAAGAAGTCAGTAAAGCAGTTCAGGGAGATTTCAATAAAAAAATAATTGAAAAAAAAATCATATTTGGATACTACAAGTCAGAAATGCAAAGCTTTTTACTTCATTGGAAGGACTGCTATTTTATAGTGCTAAAATGTTTATTGTTATATTGTAAGACATTCCAGAGGCCTGGGCTTATACAAAAGAACATGTCAGGGCAGTTAGACATTGTGCTCAGCATCACTGTCATGAAGTCCAATAGCTGTTAGTTGTATTTACTTTCTTTGATCTGGGTGTAAAAAGAATTATTAATGCCTGATAGGCAGAACAATTATACATGGAGCCAGTTCATGTTACATGAGCCGTGGTAGAGTTTAGGGTTCCTGAAGCATCACCTATATGGACTTTCCTGATAAGCTGACAGAATGTTCAAATAAAATAGAACCATTTAATGAATTTTAGAAGAAATAAAAACATACTGTCCTCTGATCATTGATCAAGGAGAGTTTCTAGTAAGTCCAGTGGATAAGGCAAGCTGTCCCAAAATTCATACTAAGCAAATTAACTCCTGAAATACAGCAAACTTCACTCTGCATAGATACCAGCTTGCTCAGGCTGAGCTCAAGATCCCTTCATTGTGCTCCATTACACAGCTGGAAAGATGCCTCCCATCTCACCCATATAATAAGAAGTTATGCTGTGCCACTGGCTTTGTCAGAAGCTGAGAAGAAAGCCAGCTTCTGCATCATTTCCAGGCCTTTTAGAGCCCTGACAAGCAGTCCACTGGGAGTTTCAACAACCTTGGCACCTTATGGACCAGTATGGATGAGTTGCTATTGAACAGGTATCTCTTGCTTAAATCTCTGAAGGATCAGGGAGCAGCACACAAGATTTGTGCCCTGTGTCTCTTTAGTAAGACAGACATATATGCCTCTATATCTGTATCTATATCTGTAGCCCTCTCCAGGGGTAACAAGGAAGTCAGATGAATACAGATGGATGAATGCAAGCTCATGTATCACTCAGGTCTGATCTGTTCTCCTTGTCAGAGAGACAGAAGTTAGGTAGTGAGCTGGTCACCTCCCAGCTTTTCCCTTCCATCCGCAGACACATCAGAGCACTCAAACATGTGAAGAGCAATTTCCTCCATTAAGAAGTGTGCAACACATTGATTTGTTTCCATGCTGGTACAATCCCTAGGATCCAGCCCAAGGTTAGTCTGCATAGATTCCTTTAAGATCTTTATTTATACTTTCTCTCTCTACTCTGTCCTTTACACATTCCTGTTTCTGCCTGGCCCTGTGCAAGGCATGAACACATGCAAGGTGAAGCAAGGGCCAGAGTAGGGCAGGGACAATCAGAGCTGCACTTCCTGCCACAGCAAGGTATGAGACCTGCAGATGGAACCTGTCAGACTCTGAAAGGTTGCAGTCACAAGAGAAATATTCTCTTTAAAGAAAAGGCATGAAAACTATTTTATACTTTTAGTTAAAACCAGGTCAAGTTAAATACATGGGAGGGTGCTGCTTAGAACCTATATTTCTCTGGACTTCTACATGCTGATCCCCAGCTTGATTTGATCAGTCTTCAGATTCACCATTCAGATAACAGAAATGCTCAGTCAGGACTCCACCAGAAGCAGAAGATTCAGAGGGATTATGTAATACAATTTATATTATACAATAATTCCATTGTATAATGTCATTATTATTCAACGCTTTTAGAGAAGTTTGGAAAACTGACAGCCTTTAGGTTTGTGTTCTACTTGCTATTGAACAGAAAGTGGTATCAAGAATGTAATTTTAGTTGCAACTTCTTTCTCTTGCAATTCTAAGTAAAGATAAAATTTCAGAAATGCAAGGTTCATTACTAAGTTTCCTCAGCAAAATTAGAAAACGTGATTCCTATAAATTAACCTATATCATCCATAAATATTAGTGGGGATTCACTTTTATTATTATTCAGCTGCTCTATCTGTTTAGCCCTTGCTAAAATAATTTCTGTTCTTGGTTATCCAGAAAGAGTTTTCACCACTGGCATACAGGCATTTTCATAGCTTTTGGGATTTGGGGGTTGTGTTTGTCCTGAGGCTTTGGAAATTTTCTATAGTTTCTGTGAGTGACTGCTGAAATGATGTGTTTGAGTAATTTCTTTGTGGAGTAACAATTTTATAATCCCTTTAAAAAGCTCCTTGCTTGTGATGCTTACATTCATTTGGGCTGACAGACTGTTAAAGAAGAAGAATTACTGATCTCAGAAGAAATTTCTTCCTGTTAACTGTGCAATTAATTTTACCTTTTCCTCTCCAGCAGTGACTGCACCCCAAAACAGTAGTTTGTCACCTATATGTGGTTCATATGAGAATTGTTTTTTGGGGAGAAACCAAAGCAAGGGGAAAGATAAAGAATTAATCCCAGATCAATTACACTCATTTTGAAAGGGTTTGATATATGAGCCACAAACATTTCTGTATGATGGGCTACGTGCTGGTCCAGTTCCTTGTGTCAGAGCAAGCTGCAAACTTGCTGTGCTGGCTGCACCTTGAAGCTCCCAGAACAAGCATAGGAGAGCTGCAGGCATTTGCCACATATGTGCCAGTGGGAGTCACACAAGACTGCTGCAGACAGCTTACGCTGCACCCAGGGAAACCAGGAACAGCATATCAAAGGAAAGAACACCAAATTCCTCTTACGCTATTTCTTTCCTCCCTAGGAATGGTATTTATGAAGGGATTATTACTTTCCTCCTGTCTCTCCTCTGTATACTCTATGGTCTGCATGACGCATCTCCAGTCAAGGACTTGCTTTGTTTTTTGAGCAGGCTTTTGCTTAGTGACTTCTGCAATTCTTTTCAGTTTAGTTGAGATAGTACCTGCTAGACTAAAAGAGCAATTAAAATACCATTGTGAAAAAAAAAAATCTCAGTATCCTAGAATGAGGTACGTTAGACTGTGGAATAGTCTCCTGGGGATGTGGTGGAAATGACTTTTCTTCCAACTTACAGAACTGCTGAAACAAAACACTCAAAAATATAAAGTAAAGAGGAACTGAGGTTTTTTTCCATGGACTAAATTGGGATTTAGCAGACATGGTAGGTCAGTTCGGGCATTTTTCATTCTTTTTTTTTCTTCCCTCCTGCCTATAACTATGTGGAAACAACGAAGGAACAATTTTATTTATTAAAAATTAAAGAGGTTAATCAAAAATCCACAGAAAATCACTTATTTTAGGGAAATTTTTCCATGGTTTAAGTACATGGTTCCACATTTTTCCATGGTTTAACTACTGTTCACTACATTTCTGCAGCATGTTCAAAGTCACCATATAGTACCTTTATTATGGATTAAGCCTTATTTGCTTTAAGGAAGCATCTTCTTTGAAGTGGATATTCTCCAGACCTTAAGTCTTCACATAACTTGCTTCACATTTCTGTAATTTCCCAAAATTGTGCTAAAGCACACATTCTTTTTCTGAGCTGGTAAGCATTAGCTCCTTGTCTGACTTATTACTTGTCACTGTTTCCTCATCAACAAACTACATTAGATTTAAGTTTGCAATAGCAAAGCCCATACTGCAAGTTAATGCAACCCCATGGAACATGCCATAATATCTGTCCATCCAAATCTACTTTGAGAATGCTATGTCCTTCTACCTCTTCATATAAATCACAATGAAACAAGAATTATGGAATATACCTGTAAACTCAAATAGTCTTGTAAATGTGAAGGAAGTGACTTTTATGCTAGTTTAAATGTGGAAGTAATGTTAGATGTCTATAGTACATCAGGAAAAGTCAGGCTTTAAGAGTCTCTTTCATTTCCTGGGGTAAAATGTGATAAATCATATATTCATAATTTGAAGGTAAAGCCAGAGTAAAATTCTATTTAATCTTCAGTGGACACTGAAGTCCACTGAACACTGTGGGACTGCCATAGCTGCAGTGTCTGGCATTTATCTGTGAAAAAAAATGGAAGTGTTGGATGAAGAAGAACATAGATCAAAGTCTATACAGAGCTCGTATCTGTAACACAGTGAACTAACCCAAGATTTTTCAAATACAGATGACAATAGCTAGCTGAATAAAAATATTTACATCTGATTTTATAGTGGATTTCAGACTGTGCTTGTGATTCTGCAATTGAATGAAAATACACTTCAGTGTAGAGTGTTTGCAATGGAAAAAAAAAAAAGACAGGGAAGTGTGGGGCTGACAGATGGTGGACTTAGAGGAATTCAGAAGTGAGCCCAAAGGTTTTTCCCAAAGAAAAACTTTTCCTCTGAAGAGAACAGCCTTGAAGGCATTTTGCGTTCTCAGATGAGGCAGACAGAAATGCTGTAAGCAATTCCCATTTCTCAAAACAACAGGTGCTGTTGTTCACTGCAAGTTTACCATTTCTCCATGTGTGTTTTCAAAACATGCTCTCTCTATCTGAAAGCAATGGTTGTGGAGAGACGTCATGTCATCTAACCAATCGAGTGGTTGTTAGTGGAGCTCTCTATAGACCGTCATCTTAGTGAACTCCCCCTTTTGCCCTCTGAAGATCAATCACGGAGTCTCGTGTCTTCATTTCATGTGCAACAGCGACAGGGAAGGACTTGGCCCTCCCAAGACTCTCCTTGATTTTTCTCTTCTATAACAGTGTAAATGAGAGGTAGAGGAATGCACTAACTTCCGTAAGAATCCACTTGCATTTAAATAGAATTTCACTCTGGTTTTACCTTCAAATTATGAACATATGATTTATCACATTTTACCCAGGCAAATGAAAGAGGCTCTTAAAGCCTGACTTTTCCTGATGTACTATGGACATCTTGGGTGGAAGGGTATTGAAGCCTCTGGGAAATAAAATAAATAAATATGAGAGAGAGCAGATATTTAAGTGTTAGCTCTGGGCCTGTAAATATGATGGGAATGGAACAGCTGGGATACCCGGATTTGTTCTTTTAAGAGTTGGCTGAAAAGACCTCTTTACTCTTCCCATTGATTCAATTTCAAGAACATAACATCGTATGAATTTATTTCTGGGATAATCAGTGACTGTCATGAATATCTGTAATGAACTTACATATGCTTGAGATGAATTTAAGGAGGCCTGGATCAGTCCCAACAATGCAACAGTCATCTTTTAATAACTGATCCCCTGTACATGTGGAACTGACAAACCTGCACAAGTGGTAGGTCAAATTCCCCATTTCCCATCTAAGGATAATTTTAAGGTTTTTAATAACTCTTTTAAAGCCTGAGCTTCACATTTGGTTAGATTTCAAGCTCCCTGCTGTATCTGGTCTTCCTGTGGGCTTTTGGTTTTTATTTTCATTTGGTTTCAACAGATGTTATTTACTGCTATTTCACTCTGCTTTGGAGAGGATTTATCATTGAGATGTGTTTTCATTTTAGTGCACAAATACATTAAATCCAGGAATGAAGCCTGACCAAAACAGCTGGAAAGTGACACTGAAATTAAGGCTATAGTGCTGCTTCTCTAATCTGCTGAGCAGTTTATATAAATGCAGTTTAAATAAAATGAGTCTGCAAACAGAAAAGCTTAAAGGATATTAAATCCTGGCTTTATAAATGATGGTCAAGCTAGCAGGAACCACCCCATAGCATGTAATCTTTCTCTTTCATGTAACAAGGTTACCTCTCAAGCTTTCTGGAATAAACTTAATTAAAGTCAGCGGAGAGAAAATGCAAATTTACTTCAGAACTGAAGTGTATTTATATATCTATCTGTCTATCTATCTGTGGACTAGAGCCATGTCTCTCTAGAATTAGTGGGAGAAAGATTAATTTCTTTTTTTTCCCCCCTAGGATATTTACACTCACACACGCAATCATAGTGAGCAGAGAGAAGAAGGTGGGATGAATGGATTCTTCCCTTTTCCTGGGAGAGAAAAGCTCACGGCATAATAAAGGTTTTTGAAAGGACAGAATATGCTACACATGTTGGCAATGAGTTTGTCAGTGCTCCCAACATTTCTATACAGCTGTAATCCATGCATTAAATAAAATATTGATATCTATTTCTGCAGTTCTATTGTGCAGCAAAAATCTTAATGGGGTCTAAATTAAACACTTCTGCAATGGGTTGGAGACTGCATGTCATTTTTTGCCCTTGTGGAAAAGCTTTGTGCCATCCCATCTGCTGCTCCAAATGCCAGACTTCAGAAATATCACTGTATGGCAGGGCTGTTGTAGAGAAGTATTTGCTATTTTATTTGAGATTCTGTTTAGCCTGGTAAAACATACCCTTATCTGTTTGTATCACTGAGCTGTTGCTGAGCCACAGTCCAATCTCAGATTGATGAAATGCATCCAACATGACATTTGACTCAAACTGCTCATAAATAATAATAATACTACTTTACATTTATATAACCCTTTTCAGCAAGAGCTCTCCCAAAAGGCCTTTTTGACCTCCAATTTATCTATTGTGACTCTCAGTGAATTAGAGACAAGCATAATGCTCTCTACTCCACTACCACACACAACGTGGCAATAGCTGTGAGACAAATTACATTTGTGATGGGAATTCAGTCATCTTAGCTACGTGATGCTCAATAATCCATCCCAGCAGAGATCACCTGTAATATTATCAGTGTCTCAGTGGTTCAGACAGCTGTCAACTGCATAAAATGCTCCCTGCCCAATAAGTATTGCCCCTTTCTTTCAAATCTGGCATCTCTAACTGTCAATTAACTACACAGACCTTAGCTTGACAATATTTACCCCAGAAAAAAAAAGATACTTTTAAGTGCAGGAGTTTACAAGTGTTTACCAAAACCAGAAGTTTCATGAATTCTAAAAAAGTAGGTTCCTGGAACTATTCTGAATTTAAGGTGTTTGTGCCTCAATCCTAACCAAGAAAATACAGAAACATTTGTGGCAGCCACAGAGGCTGCTAGGCCCCCTTTGTGGTCAGCAGCCTAAGAAATGCCAAGTCATGATGACTGGAACAATAGACCCCTCTCTTCTGCTTTCTTATCTATCTGTAAGACCACAGGCCACTTTCCCCAGCCCTCACCCATTGGACAGTTTCCAAAACCCCTATACCCTATAAAAACCCCTATATCCTATAAAAACCCCTACATCTGCCCAGCTTGGGTAGAAGTCGTCACTCTCCACCTTCACAGAAGCTGCCAATAAAGACACCTTCTGTGGAACGACACACAACTCTTCTCCCCACTTGTCCTACGTCTGCTGAGGCACCTAGCAAGCACAGAGCTGATATCACTATAGAGCTGAATTCACAAAGGACTCCCTATAGTGCTTGCTAGTGTTGCCAGTGTCTTGGACACTGCCTAGGAGCCAGGACAGGCTGTGCAAGGTAGGGCACAGCTATCCCGGGCACCTGGGGCAACCTGGGTTGGGCAGAACCCACCCCTGAAGCAGCTGGCAATAAACATTCAAATACACCACCATGACACTGTCACATTAAAAAGGTTGTGTAGGTCATATCAAAACAGGGCTTTGTTCTGCTTGCAGTCAGGATTTTTTTCCACTTTGCTTTATGAGAATATATTTTCAAAGGCATCTAGGCATCAAACAATGCAGATAGGGATTTCCAGATTCATGTGCTGTGTCTATTGCAGCTTGAAGCTTAAATCCCATGAATAAAATTGCCTTGGATAAATCGTGAAGGCTGGCTTTAGTAATCTGCCAAAGGACAGCATATCTACATATCTAAAAAACTCACTGTGAGAAATTTTCTCCCTGCTCCTGCTGAGAGCAGAGGTACAGCTCCTATTGACTTCCAAAGGAACAGAATTTAGCCAACGGGGCATTTTTACTTCTGTGTAAAACTTCCTTTTTTGATTGATAGAGAGTACAATGTTTTTTTTAATAATTTTCAATTACTTAGGTTTCTTTAAAATATCTTTATGGCTCAAAGACTATGCCAAAGACAGCTGATGACGAAGGTTGCAATAACGCGTGAAATGCATGGTAATGGAAAGAGAACACACCAACTTGGAACTTGAAACTCTTAGCAAGATATGAGAGATCCAAAGATAAATTCCTGTTCTCACCTTGTAGTGGGAGCTCAGGGACTTTAGCTATTTTGGTGTGATTTTTTTATCATTTGATTTTATTTTAAAATTTTAAAGATGCTTCTTGTTAATCCATTTTATCTCTATTCCCAAGATAATTTCCATAAATCCATTATATATCACCTTGTTCTTGCAAAAAGGCTAAAGTGATCAGAAATTACCAAAAGTAAACAGGATGCTGATTTTATCATACATTACACATTGAATCAATAGCGTGAGAAAAAGCCCAACAAACCAGTGATTTTCTCTATATATTGTAGCCTGTCTCTATACATTGTTCTGTCCTTTTTTGCTTTTCTCACCTACTAATACCCCTGTCCCCAAATGTAAAATATTTCCCGTTTCTCTTTTGTGTCTGCATGTCACCACTAGAAAACTCAGACACATATCTGCTATACAAGGACAGCAGTTTTCAAATCTGTATTTAGACTAAAGCCCCTGTGGGGGGCTTTAAGAATTAAAACCTTACAGTGTTCCAGCTCAAACAGCAGATAAACCATAAATTCACAGTTAAGTTAAATGCATTCTATACACCATCCTTGCAATCTGGTATCTGATAACCCTTCGGTTTCAGTTTGATAAGTCAATGATTGGTCTTGAAACCTAAGTGTGAGCTACTCATTCCTACCTTCCTTACCTGTGAAGTAATCACAGAAAAATGTGATTGAGAGCAGCCCTTAGGAGAAGTACTTCGGGGTGCTGGTGGATGAGGAGCTCAACATGACCCAGCAATGTGCGCTCACAGCCCAGAAAGCCAAACATATCCTGGCAGGCATCCAAAGCAGGGGACAGCAAGGCAAGGGAGGGGATTCTTCCCCTCTGCTCTGCTCTTGAGACCTCACCTGGAGAAAAGCATCCAGCTCTGGGGTCCCAACGTAAGAAAGTCATGGACCTGTTGGAGCAGGTGTAGAGGAGACCACAAAGATGATCAGAGGGCTGGAGCAGCTCTCCTATGAAGGAGTTCTCCTTCAACCTAAGAGAGTTGGGGTTGTTTAGGCTGGAGAAGAGAAGACTCTGAGGAGACCTCAGAGCACCTTCCAGTACCTGAAGTGAACCTAAACGAGAGCTGAAGTGGGACTTTTTAAAAGGGCATGAAATGACAGGACAAGACAGAGTGGCTTTAAACTGAAAGAGAATAAGTTTAGATTAGATACTAGAAAGAAATTCTTTACTATGAGAGTGGTGAGACACTGTAACAAGCTGCCCAGAGAAGCTGTGGATGCCCCATCCCAGGGAAGTGTCTGAGTCCAGGTTGGATGGGGCTTGGTCTAGTGGAAGGTGTCCCTGCCCATGGCAGGTGAACTGCAAACTAGATGATCTTTAAGGTCCTTTCCAACATAAACCATTCTTTGATTCTATGAGAAATAAAGCACTTACTAATAAAAAAATGTTCAGACCTCTGTTCAAGCCAGAAGGAATTTTGATAGTTCTGATTTTATGGACTGTATACTATGGTAGCAGAATTATGTTGATTTTCTTACAGGGGATAGAAATAAAGAGAAATGAAAGCAGATGGATCTGCCCTAGCAGTGAACCATTGGATACAATACTTTGCTTCAGTGAGTATCCAAATGATTTTCAGGTAGTTTGGCGCATAGGTAATTTATGTGCTTCCTTCTCTGCCTGCTATTTAGAAGCTGTTTCTCAAGAAAGGATTGTTCTTTGAACTGTTCACCTTTACATGCACTATTTCATTCTTACCTCTTCTAATATTCCTCTTAAGGTTAACTTAGTGAAGTGAATTCAATATACTTTTTTGTTGCACTCAGAGACTCTGCACGTGGCTGGGGTCAAACCCAAAACCTGCAAGGGAGCTCCTTGGTGACTGCTTGCTTGATGCCTGCATGTATCATGCCACAGAGGCTGTCCCAGCCATGAGATGTTTGCCACCACTAACCAGAAGGAACAGTGTCCCTGCAAAGGCAATGCTGCCAAGTACCTTGCACTTTGACCAATATAAAGATTCTTCTTCATGCACCTCAAATACAAAAACTGGCTCTTAGATAGAGCACATTTCATTTAATATTTTGGAGTATAAAACAGAACTCTGAAGCACAAATTACCATCTCAGACAAGCTGTATCTGAAGACTCTGTGTTAAAACATGCAGCTCAAGTATCCCATTTTCCTGACCCCACAAACAGGTAGAAAAGCAGCCCTGGTTTCTACAAAGATTCTTACTTTTGTAGTCCTCACTGAGACATTTAAAAACCTGTCAATACACTTAACAGTTCTCCCCTTCCCTTGGCAAGGATGTCTAGGATAGGGAAGCAATACTATTCTTATTGACAGATAAAAAAATCTTTAGAGGAGGCAGCTGGAAAAACAAAGATTCTACATCCACAAGAGGACCTTAGTACCCAGAAATCATAATGTTGAACTAAATAACCAGGATCTCTATATAAAAATGTCTCAAGCAATTCAGAGAAGTCTAAAATACATATGCTTCAGTGCCTACAAGAATCCAAGGTTAAAAGCAAAAAACAACAACCAAACCAAAACCAACAAAACAAAATAAACCCCACCCTCAAATAGTTAAACACGCCAAATGTGCATAAAAATGGAATTATTATAAGGAATTTCCAGGTATCACCAGCATATCTATCTGGGTTAAACTACAAATATACACAAACTTGTATCTTTGGAGATTCCCAAATCTTTTAGAATTGTCTGAATGGCTACATAAGAGCTGACACAAATAGATTTACAGAAGAGCATAAATCTTGGCAAAACACGGCATAGTAGTTCAATTATCCTGATTCAGGGAAATCTAATTTAATTGCTGGAATACAATCACTTCCGATAAGGTTTGATACAAGCATCATTTATTGTCGGTAAATGTATCTTCACCAGATGTTCTTTCTACAACAGCTAAATAAAATCGATAGTCACCCACTTCAAATAGCAAACTATTTGTTGCTTCTACAATTTGTAAATCATCTAGCCAGATAACTTATTTTATCAAGAAAAATAAAGATTATAGCTTCTTTTTAAAAAAACCCCATCCCCTAGTATTTATTATTGCAGAGTTCATTTTCTGTGTGCACAGTTTCTTCTTGCTCAGTACTTCATTATTGTGTGGCCCAGTTCCTACAGACTACTCTGCTGTGCCATTTCCTGGAGGATGAAATGAAGTCCAGCATCTCACCTCATGGATGTTTGAATGAACTTTTCCAAAATTTGGCATTTAAGGATATTGAGAAATTGCTGTATGGGTTGACTCCAGCTGAACAGCAGGCACCCACCAAAGCCTCTCTGTCACTCCCCTCTGCAACTGGACAGGACAGAGAAGATGTAACAAAGGGTTCATGGGCTGAGATAAGCAATGGGAGAGATCACTCCCCAAATACCATTGCGGGCAAAACAGACTTAAAATTAGAGATATTAACTGAATTTATTACTAACAAAATCAGAGCAGGATAATGAGAAACAAAAACAGACCTTAAAAACACCTTCCCTCCACCCTCCCTCCTTCCCAGCTCTGCCTCCTACCCCCAACGACACAGGTAGACAGGGAGTGGGGGTTATGGTCAGTTCATCACATGTTTCTGCTGCTGCTGAGGAAGAGAAGTCATTCCTCTGCTCCACTGTGGGGTCCCTCCCAGTGCAGACAGTTCTCCATAAACTTCTCCAACATGATTACATCCCATGGGCAACAGTCCTCCCCAGACTGCTGCTCCATGGGTCACTCTTCCATGGGGTGCAATCCTTCAGGCACAGCCTGCTCCAACTTGGGTTCCCCCACAGAGCACAATTCCTACCAGGAAACCTGCTCCAGTGTGGGTTCCTCTCTTCACAGGCCTGCAGGTCCCTGCCAGGACCCTGTTCCAGACTGGGTCTCCCACAGGGTCACAGCCCTCCCCCAGGCATCCACCTGCTCTGGCCTGGGTCTCCTTCCCGGGCTGCAGGTGGATCTCTGCATCCCCGTGGAGCCCCACGGGCTGCAGCGGCGCAGCTGCCCCACCACAGGCTGCACCACGGGCTGCAGGAGAATCCCAGCTCCAGTGCCCGGAGCACCTCCTGCCCCTCCTTCTGCACTGACCTTGGGGTCTGTTGTTCCCCTCACATGTTCTCACTCTGCTGTTCCCTGGTCACAATTACTTCTGTGCAATAACTTTTTCTTCTTCCTCTCAAATCTGTTATCACAGAGCGGTTACCACCATTTCTAATTGGCCCAGCCCTGGCCAGTGACAGGTCTGTCTCAGAGCCATCAGGGATTGGCTCTGCTGGACAGGGAGGAAGCTTCTGGCAGCTTCTCATAGGAGCCACCCCTGTAGGCCCATCACTACCAAAACCTGTCCATGCATACTCAATACACTCTAACATTTGAAGAGTTCTATAAATGCAGCTGAACACAGTTTTTCATTGTTCTAGTTGTGCAAAGACAACCTTGAAGACAAACAATGTACAGCTCCTGAAGTCTCCGAACTCTGCAGGTTTGAGAGATGAGGTATAACTAGAACTCATGCAGACCCACCCCCCATGGCTGATGCCAAATAAGGCAGGTAGGACAGCCATTCTTATGCACTTGCACGTTTTAATATTCTCTGTTATTTAAGAAAATAAGTACTTAGAAGTTCTGACTTGCAGCATGGTTACATTTGGGGTGTACGAGGCAAGAAATGCAGTCCCAATACTGGAGTTATTTCTCCTCTATAATTCATTGACAAATTCTATCACAAGTAATTTGTATTTATGAAATTGCATAATAGACCCAAGTGGTTTTTTTAGCTGTTAAGCCTATCTAGTGCTATCACACTGTAGTGAATGTTTCTATTGTTAGCATTAGCACTGAGAATTTAAAACTGGAATAAATTTTTGGTACCTGGGGAAATTTACATATGCAAATTAAAGGAGCAAAAATCCCCAACCTATCAGTATTGAAGTTTTCTTGTTTTCTATGCTAAATAGAATAATTAAATAATAAAATAATTAAAATAATTAATCTTTTGTAGGGGCAGAGTTTAGCAGATGTGCTATTTTGGAAATAGACCTTGAAGCTTTTTAAGCCTGTAAAATTGCAAATAGATGAGAACAAACCCTTAGTAAATGAGATGAGGTAATAAAGTATGTACTCTTTAACTAATTATAGACATAACGCCTAAAGATCTTGTGAAATAACTTCTGTTATGCCAGGTATTAATATAAATTAGCTCAGCTGTGAGCATGGTCTCTTCTTAAAAGCTGAATAGATTTGCCATGACATTGCTTTAAAAACCTTTGGAGATACTCTGTGGATAATGATGAATACTGAAGGAATTTGCTTAACACTAAACTACATGGAGACATTTGACTCCTAGTTGTATTCTCTGTTTTGTCCCCACCAAATTTCATACATAAGTCATGTATCTTCTACTGAAATACCAGAGCACACACCATAACCATCCTCTTCCTAAATATTCACAGGCTTATCAGAAGAGAGGACTGGACTCTGCAAGTGAAATTTTTCAAAATTTCCAAAAATAAACCCAAGTGAATCTGTGTGAATATGACACCTGTTCTTTGTCCAAGGATTCATAAAAGCCTATTACCTCAAAACAGGAATGTCTTGCTGGGAGCAGAAGCAAGGAAGTCTAGAACTGGTGGATTTCCACATCTCCAATTCTGATGCACAGTGATGACTATTAGAAAGCTGACACCTTTCAATACTTTCTACAAAGATATTCTCTTCACAGTTTAAGAAAAACCTGGGCTATCTAGCATAGCACTGTGTAGAAGCACCTGACACTCTTGACTGTAATTCAGTCTTCTCGTACAGGGAAGAAAATTTCATTTGTCTCCCAGAGGGTTTTCTGATCACAGCCATCAACATCATTTCATCTGACAACAGACAAAACCTCTCTTGAGAACAAAATACTTTACTTGCAGACAGCTATACCTGAGCCACGGATACCTGAGCTCACTTATGGTCTTTAGAGAAATGGAGAGTTGCATGCAGAGAACCATGGTAAGCATGATAGTGCTACACAAATACAGGATATAGGGCCATTCCAACCCTGTGCTTCTGTGTCTCACAATAATCTCCAGTTCCTATTTCCCTTTACAAAAGGAACCTATGGAGCATCCAGAAGCTAAGGAGGTGTGGGAAAGCAGGGCACATGCAGGGTGCAAGTCCATGAATCCCACTTATGGGAAATCCCACAAAGCAGGACTGGAATTGGAAATAACAAATCCGCTTCTCAAAAAGGGTGGTGGCTGCTGTTGCCTGTAATTCTCCAAGCTGATGGAGAGATTCATGAGCTCCAGTGGGACCCACAACCTGCACAAGCTAACTTATGTCTGGCAGCAATTTAACCCAACTTTAATAGCTCCCAGGCCCTCAATAACAGTTTGATCTGAACTGGAGCTTTTCAAGTGCTTTATTCTAACCCGCGTTATAAAAGTTTTCTCCTTAAGGATATATCCAGCACAAATCCTGCTTTTCTTTGTCATGTCTGAATCTGTAGCAGCAGAAATTACAAATATGGATCAGGGAAACTTTGGAAGAGCATCTCTCAAGTAGTTTGGGGTTTGTCATCACCAGAATAAAACTAAGACAGGTTGCTGGCAACAATTTCTTTTTCAGGAAACCTATTACCTTACCCCGTGTTAAGGGGAACAGTTAGATTAGCAGGGAGCATTAATTAACCGCCACTAGTACTACATATGCTATTTCCTAAAAGACAAGACATACCTTTTGGGTAAGATTCTGCAAACACAGCTAGCATAGAGTACAGTGAAAGAGACAGGTACAAAACGGTGTAAGGATTAGGTCTGACTGCAAAATGAGCCTTCCCTCAGCTACTTTCACTGGGTATCAGTTAACAAGAGCATCCTTTCCCTTTAGATTTTCACCCAAGGACATGTTTGGTTTTGTGGCTTTTATAATGGACTTGAGATAATTGCCTACTTTGTATTTTTTACACCTTTTAGATCCTAATTATTTTTTGCAGTGTCAATAGCCAAAATACCCAGGGTTCAACACAAATTGCCACAAAAGCCCATGGGGGGCCACAGTGAATTTGGCAAATGATTTGGCAAACTTCTCCTCTACCAATCTTCTCAATATAGGTCATTGCAATCTCCCCTGACTGCCTAAGTCACTCAAAGGCTCTTTAGACCAGTCATTTACCAGAAGGCATCCAAAGTAAGTTATATAAATTTTCTGCTTGGTGCTATATCTAACCTGAAAGCAAAATTTGTTTCCAACTTCTGATTGCTGAAAATAGCTACAATTAAAAGATAAACAATCAGAGGAGTAAGAGTAGGGCTAGTTTTGGTTGATTGATTTTTTGGGGTTTTTTGGTTGTTTTTTTTTTTTGAACAGAAGGACAAAGTTCCTAAGAGTCTTCATAAATAATCCAGCAAAACTGAGCATGTCTATGAATATAATGATACTTGAAAATAGTTTTCTTAGTGCATCTTTATAGGAGTGATTTGGAATATCAACTCATTTGATATTACTGCATATTGTTTTCTTTTTTAATTGTTAAAACCCAAGTCTTTAGAAATGATGTTTTCTTTAACACTTGTAGATACAAACCTATTAAGAATGATCTTCAAACTAATATGTTAACCACATTGTCCTTTTGCCTTCTGATATTCAATTATGCTCTCAAAATATCAGGAAAACCTCTTACAGCACAGAACTTGTTTTAGAAAGTACTGGAAACCATCTTTGACAAAATGAGTTTTCACCATTATTCTTGTCAATGCTCAACAAACAAACACTATCTGGGGTCAACAGGCTGACCTGTAAACCAGAGTACCTTGGCTTGTGGCGTACAAACTACCCACTATCTGCAAAGCAGCAGAAAGTATTTAAAAGGGCTGAAGAGAAGGGAGAGAGCACTTCAGAAGAAGAAATATTCCTACCCATTAAAGGAAGGAAAGAATTTAAAAGAAGAGAAAATACAAGTACTGGATGACTATTTAAAATTCAGTCTAATTTTTATCTGACTGAATGTAAGTGTGCCAAGCCATGTACACCACAGTCTACAGAAAGAACAGCTAATTATTCAATCTTGCATGCGTGCAAGTGCAACCTTGACCTTCTGAGGTTTTTCTGCAGGACTTCTCTATTCAGGCAGCATAATCTTTATTATTGCTGAAGGGTTTAATATTTTTATATTGCTTTGATAACCAGTGGAGTGTAAAAACACAGGTATTCCATGAAGCTCTTTGTAGAATCAGTTTCCAAACAGAATAACTGTAAGTTATCTTGGAAATTTTTGGTTTGTAATTTAAGAGATCACAAAATTCTAAATACATATTGGTCCACACACACAAAAAAACCTAGCTAAGACTGGTGTTTGCTTTTAGCCTAGTTTCAAAGTCAGTTGTGAGTATGTGTGTATTTTTATCTGCCTCTCTCATCCAACTAAGTAACTCTTAAGCCAATTTCAGCAACATTGAAGAGAGAGTAAAGGTCTTTGAAGTAGGTCTCAATATTCTGGATGTGAAATTTTCTACAAAATTACTGGAAACAGGTAGCTAGGTAGAGATGAAAGGCCATCCCTTGCCTGAACTGAGTTACAGCGTGACCTCAATTCATACTAAGCCTCAGGGTATTTACAAAGGCTAGAGAATTGCTGACTGTCCCAACATGAGCAAAGTTTCCGTCTGCAGTAATATTTTTATTAAATGTGACACAAAAATGCTACCACAGGACTCCAAGCCACTGAGAACCACACCTTAGTACTGCCACTGCCCAAGAAAACACTTTTCCAGTTCTCTTCAGAAGTGTTAGACACCTGCATGAGTGATAAAATCTCCCCAGAGAAGAGTCCTTTCTCTGCCATAGAAAGCCATTGTCTAATCACAATACAAGCACTGTTTTGTTCCTGAATCCAAACTTTGAGAACTTGAGTAGAACGTCACATCTCATACAAGGAGGCTGAAAATCATGTAGATACTGTATTCATGTTCATGCATTGCACTTTCAGCTGCTTGGCTCTTATTATGACTCTGTGGAAAAGAGCTAAGATGAACTTAACGGCTTTTCTTATTTTTCTTTTTTTTTTCTCTAATTTTTCATTATAAAGACAGCTAAGGAAGACTTTAGGCCCAGCACGGATTACAGCTGCTCAAACTCATATCCAACTACCAGTAGCACCAGCTGCAGTACAGACATATAACCCTCCTTCTCCCAGGAATGCCCCCCACACCATGAAATGAATTTGACTTTTCAACTTTAAGAATATCGACTTTAAGAAACCTAGATAATTCAAAGTCTTTAGGCTCTTTCTTCTTACAGAAAGAGTACACAAAAGTGCCTTGATTTTTTAAAAAGTGCAGGTTTTGAATTTTTTTCTGTACTTCCTAGTCTTCCTGGCTTGTTAAGTAAAATGCAGCACAAAACAAAGCTTTTAAAAAGACAGGAAACATATGATGTTTTCAGAGAGGGGAGTCGCTGCAGAGCTGCTTGCAGAGGATATTGGATGTTTGAAAAGAGAAAAGGATTTTAGTAACTATTGTTTCTTCTTTGTCTCTGATTATACTTGCACTTTTTTTAGAACTTGCTCTGCCTTCTCCTGTGGTGCAGTTCAGATGCTGACATGAGTAAGGAAACTCTGCAGAGCTAGAGCAGTCATTTGTTGTCTAGCATTCCTTGGGATATAAAGGTCCCCTTCCTTTTGTCAGAATATAAGAACTACTACTTGAATGAACTATCACAACAATGTTTCCAGTCTTTTTTGTTTTATCAGTCATTTTCAAGTCTCCTGGAATATACTGTTTCATTTTAAAGTCTCCTGTAATATATTGTTTTGTTTAATACCTTATCAATGATCTGTATGAGGAGATTGAGTGCACCCTCCATCATTTTGCAGCCAACACCAAGCTGGGCAGGATTTTTGATCTGCTTGAGGGTAAGAAGTCTCCCCAAAGGGATTTGGACAGGCTTGATCAACAAGCTGAGGTATGAGGTTCAAAAAGTCTAAGTGCCAGGTCTTCCACTTGGGCCACTTCACCCCCACATAATTCTGCAGGCTTCAGAAAGAATGGAAAGTAGGCCAGTGGAAAAGGACCTGGGAGTGCTGGTTGATAGTTTCTGAACATGAGCCAGTGTGTGCCCAGGCAGGCAAGAAGGCTGATGGCATCCTGGCCTGGATCAGAAATGATGTGGCCAGCAAGACTAGGGAAAAGTGTGGTAGGCCACATCTTGAATCCTGTGTCCAGTTCTGGGCCCCTCTCTACAAGAAAGACATTGAGGTGCTGGAGAAGGGTGCTCCTGAGAAGGGCAATGNAAAGGACCTGGGAGTGCTGGTTGATAGTTTCTGAACATGAGCCAGTGTGTGCCCAGGCAGGCAAGAAGGCTGATGGCATCCTGGCCTGGATCAGAAATGATGTGGCCAGCAAGACTAGGGAAAAGTGTGGTAGGCCACATCTTGAATCCTGTGTCCAGTTCTGGGCCCCTCTCTACAAGAAAGACATTGAGGTGCTGGAGAAGGGTGCTCCTGAGAAGGGCAATGGAGCTGTAGAAGGGTCTGGAGCACAAGTCCTGTGAGTAGCTGCTGAGAGAGCTGTGGGTGTTCAGCCTGGAGGTTGGGGGGCACCCCTTATCACTCTCTACCACTCCTTGAAAGGAGGATGTAGCCAGGCTGGGGGTTGGTCTCTTTGCTCATAGGAATAAGACAAGGGGAAAGACATGCCTCAAGTTGTGCCAAGGTTTAGAATAGATACTGGAAAAAGTCAAGCATTCAAACAGGCTCTCCAGGTAAGTGGTTGAATCACCATCCCCAGAGATATTCCAAAGATGGGTAGTCATGGTCCTTTGGGGATGGTTTAGTGGTGAACTTAGCAGTGCTGGCTTAACAGTTGGACTTCATGGTCTTAAGGGTCTTTTCCTACCAAAATGCTTTTATGTGTACCAGTCAAAGAGCCAGCTCAAATGACATCTCTATACAGGCCTGTAACATAAGAGCGCCTTGAGTTTTTCTCAAAGTACAAAATTGCAAAATTGACCCTGGACCCTACTACGCTCCTTTGACTTGCACTCCATGCCCAGTTTCTCCCTATAGTCTTGGCTCACAAGGGAACTACAGGTCTGACTCCAGCTGTGTCCTGTGTAACAGAAGTAGTAATCCCATTAGGAAAGTGTAATCACTGGCAGCAGTGAGTGTCATTTGTCACTTTCATGAGACTAAAGGAGGTACAAAAATCTGAAGAAAGAATAATATCTCTGTAATATTAAAAAGCACATGGTCTGCCCTACTGTCCTTACTTTGCCTTCCTAGCCTGGGGTCATTATGTATAAGCAACCATATACCTTAACTACCACTGAACAAGGGTGTTAGCATCATTAGTCTCTGAACATCTTACCTGTGCTGGTTGCTGGCAAACCTTTTGCTGGTTCTACTTTCTCATCACTCTTATGCTGCCAGTGTTTAATAACGTTCAGTGAGATCCAGAGATACCAGTCAGCAGTGCTCAACAGCACTGAGCATAACGAGTGATTAACTCAGAGCACAGATCTTTTGATGAAACATAAACTTTAAAGAATTTAGAAATTTTAGAGAAGCTAAGATTTTAGTTACAAGCTTTTTTGGGGTTAATTAAAATAAATGGGTAGGCCTTGATGGAGTTAAGAGTTAGTAGTTAACTAATAATTGATTGCTTGTCAACACAATGTTTGGTCAGCTGGGTTTATAATGAAGAATATAGAAACTGACAAATGGGTTATAGAAACATAAGACAATTGTGGTCCTCCTCTGCTCTGAAACTAATTGAAGACAAGGAATGGGAGTTCTACCAAGGATTCATTTGTTATATTTGCATTGAAAAGGTAGAAAGGTCAGAATGAGGAAGACTTTATTTACTTCCTCATTTTGGGACCCCTCCCCATAAAAAGGACCACCAACCCATTTCAAAGAGCAAACTACGCATGCTTAATAGCTTTTGAACTAATTAACATATGAAGCGAGGAATGGGATGTACCAAAATTATGAATATGTATTTATATTTTGGATATTCAATACTTGTATGGATAAAAGGACTCTGTAATCACCTGTAAATTGCGGTGTGTATTTAGGAGCTATCCTGCATGCCATCCAACGTCGCAATAAACATAAACTTTTTAACTTCAAACTGTTGGAGGGTTTTTTCCGTCATAGTTGTATATCGGTACTAAATCAATACCCATATTTCTTTAAGTAAATCATTGGTAATGGAAGCTGTGTAAAAACTTAGGTAATTTGTTTATGGAAAGATGTTGACTTGGCAGTATGTGATTAAAGCACTTGCTAGCACTCAACAAGAAAGAACCTATGCCCACAAGTAACATCAGAGAAGTAATTAAAATAAAGAAAACAAGTGATTCTATTTGGTCAAAATGGAGCTTTTGGAACATTACTGCAATAAAAATCAGGAAGCCAAACAATCAATAGCTCTAGTAAAATATTTTTGAAAAGTTTTGTCTTTCTGAATAAGACAGTTTTAATCCCTTCTCACTGGGTGTCACTCTTGGGAAATTTAATTAGCTCCGGACAGCTGCCTAATATTTACATGAAGTTTAACTGTGCTGGCTTCAACCAGAATTTCTATCAGTACTCCTTACTTGGCCTGCCTTTTTTTAAATGTAGGCTCCCAACTTACAGCCTTCTCCATACTGCAATTCATTTACCTCACTGAAAAATTTTCCTCCAAGGCCAATTCCCTTTGCGCATCTAGTTTTTCCTTCAGCTCTGTGGAGGAGCAAGATTAACAAGCACAGAATCAATTTACTAAAGAAGGAGTAACTTACTATTCCATTCCCACCTCAAATTCCTTGTGCTTCCCTTT
>WEZZ01020533.1:1198-12062 GCA_013400585.1 Chloropsis cyanopogon | reverse complement strand
TATCCCAGACTCTGAAGTTCTTCAATATATTATTTTTTTGCTGTGGTATTTGCATCCTGCTTCCTGTTTGATGACAGTCTAGTCTCAAGAATTTCCTCTCCACAGCCCTGTTTTCAAAACACAAGACTGCCCCATACATTTGCTGTCCATTGTGTGACATGATACTGAATTCTGGGATCATCTTAGAGAGAGGAACATTAAAGAAATTTCTCCTTGATGAGAATTGTTTAGGTTGGTTTTTTTTATTTTTTTTTTATTTTGGGGTTTTTTGTTTTGTTTGGTTAGTTTTGTTTGTTGTTTACCTGCGATAACTTCCTTTTTGGCTCATGCTAGGGCTTGTTTAGGGCTGGAAATGTGAGGGACAAAATCAATAAACATACTTTTTAGGCTAAATTTACAAGTGAAGTGGAAAAGTCATCCCTGAGAATGCAAATTTAATTCAAGGCCTCAAAACGCAAATTTAATTCAGTTCCTCAAAAATAGAGGAATTTTTGAGTATAGTAGTGTAACCTAGGGGATGAGTACAAACTTTGCATGTTTCTGGACATTTCCTCACCTCTGAAGCTTTAAGAGTATGTTTTACTACATTTCCCTTGAGGAATACAGTTTCTTTTGATTGCTCTCAGTTTGCATTCCATATGGTGACACTAAATACTGCATCCTGTCCTCAGAAGCTGCAAAGCTGATGGGTGTGAAAGGAACTTGCCACCTTCAGTCCTTGCTCCTCACTGTGCCAAAAAGACTCCCACACCTACTAGTTTTCAAGACAGCAGAGGTGGCATGAGCTGGACTATCTGATAACAGGTCTGGTCAGAGGCATTCTGGGTGTGAAGACTTCTGGTCAGAAGATGCTAAATAATATCTCAAGGGAAAATTTAAAATTTTTGCAGTAACACCAAAGAAATGCTGGCATCCTGAATGTGACAATGTTTTTCTTCAAATAGCTACCTCAAATATGGAGTCAAAAGTTTCATTTCCTCACAGGGATACTCTTTTTGTTGGGTACATATATCTTGAATAACTAAAATCCTGCAGCCTGTAATTAATTAGCTCAAGTAGCTTTGATGTTTACAGAGACAGAAGCAGTGGAAATTGCCTGCAAGGCTCAACACTCTCAGTAGCTTACAGGCCTCTTCTGGCAGGCAGGGGTTTAATAGCACTACACACTGCAAAACAGCTCACCCAGGGTTGTATTTCAATTATTGCTCACCTGCTGTGGAAGGTGGAAGTTCTCTGAATGTGAGTGTTTGGGCATCTGATCAGCTTTTGTAAATGTGAGGGTGGGGTGGGGGAGATTTGACATGGAGAACTTGCCCCTTGTTGGAGAGGGCTCGAGTCAGAACTTCCCATGCTCATGGGACTGCTTCCACTTTGGTGTGTGAATGTTCCAGGTATTGCAGATTACAAACAGTAGCTGCTGAGATGGAAAGAAAACTATTGATTGAAGGGAAAGCAAGAGCAGATGGAGGGCTCCTTCCTGAATAGAAAGAATTAAGAGAGAAAAAAAACAAGAAGAGAGAAAAAAAAAAGGAAAAAAAATTGACCGAGCACTATGTCACAAATGTACCACAGAAAAGAGATTCTGTTTACTCCAAGGTTACCAATGTCTGACTCTGCACTTCAGATCAGTTTTACTCAAACCATGTGTGCTGTTCAGTGTGTGGTTTACGTGTGTTTAATTACAGGGGTTATCTGTTCTCCATAGGGGTTATCAATAGGGGTTATCCAATCCTTCAGGTTAATTCTTCACTTAGTCATCTACTGATACAGAGCAAATGCCAAATACTTTAAAGGAGATGGCAATAGTAGGAATTAGCCCGTATTGTTCCTGTTGTGCACTAGGATTGTTTTTTTATAGTTGTTGCTGCGTAAATGTTTCCAAATTGGCTTGTGGCCCAGAGACAAGAGAAACACAAAACATTTTCTCTGGTATCTTTGTCATGTTTATTTTCCTCCCTTATTTAAATGGAGATGTTCTTTTTGCCCTGAGGTTACAAAGTAGCAGATGCTTTTCAAGTTCTCCAAGACTATAGTAAAAATCACGCAACTTTTTAAAATAGAAAAATGCTATAAAAGCTAAGTATT
The DNA here is from genome assembly GCA_013400585.1 of Chloropsis cyanopogon. Lineage (NCBI taxonomy): Eukaryota > Metazoa > Chordata > Aves > Passeriformes > Irenidae > Chloropsis > Chloropsis cyanopogon. The sequence goes on along the minus strand of WEZZ01020533.1, from coordinate 9,977 downwards.
TCTAGGTTTTACATAAGAAATCATAGTCTAAATCAGATGACTCAGGAAGAACAGGATCACAAAACACTTAAAGCTTAAAAAGATACCCTTGAAATACATGGTAATTTATCAAGTAAATTTGAGGAAACCGATCTGTTTCTCAGTATTCCACAAAATTAAGAAAATGCTAAGTTTGTTTATCTGGTAAATAACTTGGTAAAAATATTCACTCATCTCTTGCTCTTGTACCCAATATCTATTCAACTCAAGCTCTTATTCTAGATATGTTTCTCTTAATTGTATTTTTTAGTTACATCTCCAGATGCTCAGTGACTGGATGCTTTACCCAGTGGCTACAACTACATCAGATGCCAACAACCAAGAGAATATTTTTCCTACAATGCTCACTGCCCTGAGGTTTGAACCTGTATCAGTAAAAATGGTGGGAATTTTGCCAATGATTCCAAGTGGTGCAGAAGCACATCTACGATTGAAATCTGCATAAATGTTCCACCTCTAGTAAAATATTGAATAACTTCTCACAGCTTTCGGTGGAATTTCCTGTAAACAGTTCTCTAAAGCTTCTGGGGCTTTGTTGAACCAAACTGAAAAGAAAAACATTCAACAGAAGCAGGACAGCAAGAAAAATGCACAAACCATAGCAATGCTTTTTTGGCTGTGTTGTATAATGCACATAAATTTGCAGACATACATATACCAGTTAATCAATCACCTCCAGTCAAAAATGTCAGGGTATCATAAATGATATTGTACCATCAGCCTGTGTTCAGGCAATTTCTTTTTACTCTATTATAACTTTTCATCTTGAGCCAATATTAAATTCCATTTGTCACAATAGCTGTCAGTAGCTATACCATTTTCAGTAGCATCTTCTAGATAAAACACCCCAATGTCTCTCTGCAGCACCATTAGCAGTATTGACTGCTCTATTTTCTCTCAATAGAAAGCCCCTCACAGATACCTTATTGTGGAAAAAGCATCCTCAGCAGGGCCAAACATAATTTGAGTGATGTTTGAAGGAGAAGAGATTAAATACTTAGTAAGAGTTATGAAGAAGGCTCAATGCCATTTTCATTTAGAGACTTGGATCATTAAAGGGACGTGCTTTTCCTTGTGGGTGATGTTTTATTGTCATTTAAGTGGGCTCCTGCCATGCAAAGGGATGGAAAGTTATTAATACTTTGGCTAAAACCCCCTCCAACAATTCATCATTCAACTCTTAACAACAGAACCATTGACAGAAGCAGTGAGGTGATCAGAAGACGTAGGGACAGGACAGCTGACTTTCTGTCATTTATTTTGTCTCCTTTTGAGACGCCATGCTGGGACAGGGTATCCAGTTTGTGCCCAAGGGATTATCTCAGATCATCATTTAGAGATAATGTAGGAATGCTCTTGTTCTTCTACTGTAAATGTGAGAAACATTAGCAAGTGCCAAGGAGTACAGTCTGGCTGTTAAAGCAAAAGAAAGGGGCAGCTTCTCTTTGCTTTACAGCTGCTTCTATTATTATCTCAGCTGAGTCATATTAAATAAGGTAGGAGTGGAATGGTGGGCAGAGGTGGAGATCAGAACATCTATTTTTTCTTAATTAAGTATCCTCTTATTCTCCTTCCCAGTCTGCCAGTAACATTAAGGGAAAATAATGGCATGTGATATCTCACTGGAGAATTACCTGAACATTTTTGCTCTTGGAAGTCACTGCATACTGCTATTAGTGGGTCTTTTTGGGTAAATTACTCAGCTCCTGAGTAAAGTATGTGACAGGGAATGATTTTCTAGTACCTTCCATAATGCTGATTTTAATCATGGAAATGTTCTGTTGCACTGAAAGAACATTTGTATTGCTCCAATCAGGGAGATATCAGGATATATATATATCATATATATATGATATACCCTGACCTCAATGTCCAGGCAGCTCACGAGCAGAGCTTGCTTTCTGACCTCTGTGAGTAAAACTTCCTTAACAGAAAAAAACCAAAACTGATCTCAAAACAGACAGTGACAGAAATTCGGATGGCAAGGGGAAACTAAAGAGGGTTTTTTTAGCTATTATGAAGTCATTATTCCTGTCTTGTGCTGCCAAAACATGGAGTTTTGGGACCACATCTCTTCCAGTTTTTGATTGATTTGTGGCCAAATAACTCACTCGTGTTGTTATGGCATTTTCACATGCAGATAAAATCAAGAAGCTTGGGCAAACAGAATATTCTATTTAAGTGCTGCAGATGGTTTGTTTACTTTCAAAACTGTATAGTATTGCTTCTTCATAAAAACAGATTCATCTCTCTCTATTTAATAAATTACTAAACTACTATCCTCTCAGGTGAGGCTAAACTCTGATTTAAGGGAATGCTTCTTCCCTTACAAACAGGTGTATCACTACAAAAAGTGGAAGTAACAGAAACATTACAAGAAAGCAGAGGGGAGCAAACCCATCCACATCCATGTGGGTGAGTCCTAAAAAGAAGCACAGTGGAAGAACAATATTTGAAGTTCTTTTGTTAATGATCTCTAGTTTTGTTAATGATCTCTATCTAGTGCTCTAATGAGCACTAAGTTGTTCTATTCACCAAACAGCTGCATGCTTCAACCAGGTACAATGCAACAAGCTTGTGACTCTTAGCAGATATTATGCTAAAATTAATTTTCTAAAGTATGGAAATTTAGATGTGAACATTGAATGAGTCCTACTGGCAGCTGACATTAAAAGCAGAGTTCTGCCAGAGTTTTCTTACCCTTCCCTGCCACTATTTCCAACTTTTGAGTTATATTTCTTCTGACTTCATGGAAAATTGACTGTATTGGGTGCAAGAAAAATTGCAAAACTATTTTCTAAGAATACACAGAGATAATTTTTACTCTATCCATATGATGACCCATGTCCTTTTTGAAGACTGATGTTTAATGACTATAGCATGACTATAAGAGTTACCTCCAGCAGCTAGAGATGACATTTTTTTGTGACACATGTTCGATAGTTGCTTTATGGACATATTTGCTTTCAGTGAGACAAATCTTCAGATCAGGCAGAGCTGCATCAACTCACAGAATAACCTAGGACAAAACTCCCTTGCTGTGCTTCACAGCCACCTGTAGAATCACAGCACTGTGCAGTTAAGGATTTGTGTTCCTGAAATTTGTGGAACTTTGTCTACACTTAGATTCGAGCACCATATTTTAAGCACTTGTCCACCATCTCTGCTAATGTGAGTTTGCATGTGAAATGACCTTAGAGACACCTGCAAAGCTTGTTGTCTCAGCAGCTAGTTTATAGGCCTTAGCTGAGCTTGAAAATTCCTCATTAGTCCCAGCTTCACCTTCTGCCTCTCAAAAATAAATAGTAAGTAATGAAGGGCAAGAAAGACACATACCATGTGTGCTCCTCCTGCATTTGCTCTGGGTTTCCCTCCAGGTCCCCTCCTTCCTGTCTTCTCTCATCCTCTCCTCATGTTCTCTGAAACTATATGACTGGAAAGGTCAAATGTTATCTACTTCCTCAGTTTGTTGGAGGCTGTTTACAAAGTTCCTTTCCAAAGCTCTGTAAAAATCTGGCCCCTTTCACATTCTTTTTTCTTATTTCTCAGGAAACCCAGATGACACTCAGGAAAGGAAGAAAGTACACTGGCTGAATTTAAAAGTGTGCTGCTAATATTTCTTGCTCCGTGGAAAGGCAGTCTCCCTCAGCACACTGGAAAATGTCCAAACTAATAACTATAATTAATAGCTAGAGTAATTACATCCCATGCAGCGGCAGCATGTGACCCCTCATAAGCACGAATATATTTTCCTTCTGGCACCTACCAAGAGAAAGAAATATTATCGTGCTGGCACGGGAAGTTCAGAGAGACCGAGCCACTGGACTTCAGGCCCTGAGGACAAACCACAGCAGCCCCAGGATCTGCTGCTGGCCTTGTGACACGCTGGGCTATGGCAGCCAAAGCCCTGCTCTACCCAGCTTGCAGCTTACTGGGCAGTACACCAGGTCAAGGAGTAATGGTTTTAAAAAAAAGGAGGGTCAATTTAGATTATATACAAGAAACTTTTCTACAGTGAAGGTGGTAAAACACTGGGAGAGGTTGCCCAGAAAGGTGCCTCATCTTTGGAGACATTCTGGACAAGGCTCTGAGCACCTTGGTGTAGTTGAAGATGTCCCTGCTCATTGCAAGGGGATTGGACTAGAAGGCCCTTAAATGTCCATTTCAACTCAAACCGTGGTCTTCCTCACCCCCTCTTCTTGCAAGAGCAACACGTAGCACTGTAGGTCCTTCTGTGTGCTTCCATAATTCAGAGAAATTGGGACCATATCCACATGCAGTCCTTCCTCAGGACATCTCCTGTCCCCAGGGATATGAACTACAGTATAGCTGCTGATATTAGACCAAGGGCATGGATCACAAGGACCCAAAGATAGTGAAGATTAAAAGAAAATTGCTTTTCTCCCTAAGAAGCAGACTCATCTGCTTTCTTGGTTCCTGACCAAACAGAAGGCATTTTATGCACCAGTGCCATAGCACAAGGGCAGTTGTGGAAAACAGCCTCAGGGAGGGTCCCTGAAGAACAGAAGTTCAACAACAAAGCAAACTATTAATTTAAAACAGTTACAAAGGCTGTGAAATTGTGCTTTATCCTTCTTACACATTTCACTTAATAGAAAAACAGTCAGTCCAGACAAAGTTCAGCCTTATCAACACAAGGACACACAGGGTTCAGTTGTGTAAACATAAGCAATCCACGCTTGATACTGCTCCCAATTAAGTGACTTGAGGGGTGAGAAACCAAAGGAACCGAGGAACAAACTCAGAATGCAGAGCAGTAGCCAGTGCCCAGTCCTGTGCTCAATGCTCTCATCGTGCAAAACAAAATGCAGTTACATGGGATGTCATTAAATGACCTGCTTCTTGTGAACGAGAACACATAAGCTTTATACTTGAAAAAAAGAATGGTGGTGTCATCTAGGTAGCTTGTTGACCTTTATACATGATCTGTTTATGACATGTCTGTACTTTCCCATCCTCCCTTGACTTTCCTTCTTCTATCACTGTGAAATGTTTTTGTTAATTTATTTATTTGCTTTCATCCATTTGTGGTATATTTTTTTTTAGAATTAAGTACATTGAAAAATAAAAACCAAGAAAAAAATTGTATCTACAACCCTCTTATGCAAAAGGTAGACTTCAAGGCTTTGCTTCCATACAGATTTTAGTTTTGTCTGAAGGTCCTTTTCCCATTTATTCGTGCCAGTATTCTGTAGAGAAAAAATCATGGCCTGATTTCTATTTTTAAAACCATGCATATTCTGGTCTAATGCTAAAGATTAAATAGAGTGGGGACAAATCTAAATTGTTGATGTAATCTGTTGATCTACATAATGACAAATCACCTTATAGCTATTGGACTATGAGCTGATATACATGTGTGCATGTGGAGTGTGGCAAGAATTTGCACTATTTTAATGAAGTTCATGGTGGATTTACTAGAAGTTTTGCATCTATAATTCCACAGGGCAAATTTCTTTTTTTCTAATGTTTTATGTTTTTTCCTGTATGAAGTGTTTCCTATTTCTGGATGCAAGCTCAAGGTCATCAAATCCCCAGAGGTGGCAATGGAGCAAAAAGCAAACACAAAGCCCTTTGCCATTCTTAAACCCACTTCTTTCTAGGTACAGGAAACACAAGTTTAACTGTTCACACTCAACCTATTTTAGGACAACAGGAATTATCTCTGTGCTGCTTCTGACTATATATTGTGGAAAGATATTCAAGTACTGGAAATAGATTTCTGGGAAGATGAAGATTCAACTTTGCTTTATCCTGAGTGAAAAAAAAAAAACAGACAAACCCTTTCTGAAACAGGGGCTTGAGATAACGTTTTCATTTCCAGTCTGGAATTTTTCCAGCTCTTCTGTATTGCATCCACACAAAACTAAACTGCTGGGGCATTCTTGAGGCAGGATGGTTTCCTCTAAGAAAAGTGGTATTACAGTCGATGGCAACTTCAAATCTGCAGTCTGTAAGCCCCTTTAATTTACCAAAGTTATGAAAGCTGCTCCTCTGGAATGTTTTGTACCACTTCACTTGTGTCAGAAGAAAAGGGGTTAATTTTCTTTCCTTCAAACTTAGCATTGACTCAGTTGAAAGAGTAATCTCTGAACAGAAATGGTGCTCATAGTCTCTATTGCATGGGCAAAAATTCAAATTAATAAAAACATATGGAATGAGAGGTTTTGAGAAAATCTATAACCAGAGGAACATCTCTAATAACCTGTTTTGGCTCCTAAGGGTTCTCTGGGGAGTTGGTTTAAACCAAGACCTTTGGAAATACGGGGAAACTATTTCCCACAGGAAAAAGTAATGAAGAGAAATAGAGTTGCTATTCCATTCTTTAGCTCACAGAATAAAAGGTTTCAGATAAACAGAGTTTTTCACATTCCCAAGGAAAGAAGAAGTCACAGATGCAGGCATGATGAGGTTTGTACTTTACTTGTAAAAGTGAAAAATTTCAACTTGGTAACCTTCTGAGCAACAGGCTTATGCCATCACATGCTGGAGCACATTAACATGCAGAAAGCATTGAAGAAAATATAAGCCTGTTTCCTCTGCTGACATATATACAAGTGTAAAAGGATGCCATGCACAATCTTCACAAGATACATGCCCTGTTTCTCAGAGCTTAGCCAAGAACACAGATCAAGCATAGCCTCAGAATGATAAATGGTGGCAAAAGGTGAATATAATTTTATTCCTTACAAATGAAAACCAGTGATTTACAGTGTTATGCTTTGGATATGGAGCTAAGACACCTCCTATCAATCATTCAGAATAAAACTATCACTTTGGAGTGGCTGGAGGCAGACAGAGCTGCTGGAAACATTGGCAAAACTTCCTACATGAGAAGTTAGAAATTCAGGAGCACTAAAAGCCCTGAGCCCGTACAACAGAATGACTGGTAATGAAGCCAACAGACAAACATTTGGTACTCAGAGGTCAAAATTTTTGCCCAGTGCAGCAGAGAAGCTACACTGATTAGGTCCTCAGCTATTCATTAAATTCCATTTTTTAAAAATACAAAAACTGCATGGTGTCTTTTTATGCTTATTTACTTTCCAACATGATGTTACAAAATTTTAAACAGTGTAGAAACAATATGGGCCAAAAGGACTTACTAGACTAGTTTCAAGTTTATGGGCTCATAAATATGTTCCAAAAAATACATCAAATGAACCTAAATCACATTTTAATACTTGAATTTTAATGTAGTTTGAAAAATTTGCTGACTTCTTCACTTCCTACTTTCAATCCCTTAACTAGGTCCTGTTGATAAGCACTGTGTGATGCAGAGGTGTAGACCTGTGAAAAGCTGAGCTTTTTTTAACAAATACAAGGCCAATATTATATACTTGAAGTGTATAGAAGAGTTACAGCAAGAAAAGCTAGTCTGATGAGATGCTGAGCTGAGCTTGGGAAGGAGCTTGCACTGAGGGATGTTCTTACTTCATGAAAAATTCAAGGTATTCCAAGGCAGCTTACCCCTCACTAAAGGAGAGATAAATAATGACTTTCTTGACAACAATCCTACAAGCTCTGATTCCTCTAAAGCTGCTCCACTTCAAAACAGCTTTCAGGAGAGGAAAAACCAGGGCTTAGAAAGCATTTAAGTCACCTTTCTGTCAGGGACCCACAGCTCCATCCGCTTCCATGCTAGCCAAGGATGAGGCTTACTTACACAATAAGATGCACTACCCACACCTTCCCTTCTGCCTCATAAAATGCAAAAGGCTAGCCATAAATTTATACGCTTTATCCAAATGTGTGCGGAGCTTTGAAGTGTAAACTACATTTCATTTTGAGGGTGGGGGTAAGGGAAGCATCAAATATGTTAGCTTGCCAACTGTAAATTAAAACAAAAGAAAAAACCCGTCATGTGCCCCCCATCCACCTTCCCCAGAACTGTGAGATTTAGTACACTAGGATTTAACATCTCAGCTAGAAAAATGAGAAAGATACAGCAGAACATATGGCACGAAGAAGGTTTTAAATGGTAGAATTTGAAAATGGTTTGCAAGATGCTCCATAAATATTCCAGCCCCAAACACAAGCTGTTTTGCAGCAGACTCTTGATGGAAGTTTATGCACACAATAAAATGATACTTTCCTTAGCTCACAAATGGCCTGTTCTGGTGACATTGAATGGCGTGATGCAGAGTTAACCTGCCTGCAGGAGGAGCTCAGAATCAGGCAGGTTCTGGCTTGGTCAGGCAGTGTCATTGTTATTGTTTCTACTGGAAATAGTGGACAATATTCAGTGACAACAAGGATTCTCATTGTATCTATCAGCCCTGAGGATAAGCTCTCAGGAAGAGCAAAATCAATGTGTTTTACAACCTATATTTCACCAGCATTCAGACATGTGCTGGCTGTCCATACAATTCTGGCCCTATTTCAGCAAATCACGATACATATTTTCAAATGAAGTCAATGAGAGACAGATAGATGAAAATCAACCTCCAAGGCTTCTACTTAGGGCAGCAAATTATTTGTGTGTAGCTACATTTAAGTTGACATCAGTTAACTGGAGTTTCCTACTAGGTATTTTAATAATACATTCACAAACACTCGACAACAACAACAACAACAACAAGACAGGAATTCACATAAAACTTAAGACTATCCACACTCTTAGTGCTGAATGCCACTGAGAAGATTTGTTGACATATGAAGTAATGCAGAATGCTAGCAAGAAAGGAAACTTAACAGTCCTTTGGGGCACACTGTAAAT
>WEZZ01020532.1:38000-72588 GCA_013400585.1 Chloropsis cyanopogon | reverse complement strand
TGATTTTTTTCTCTGACTGAAGTTCTTCAGAAAAATTGAGGCAAATACACACTGCTAATTGAAGGCTTTCCAACACTATTTTGCAGTAGAAATCTCATGAAAATAGCTGCCCCTCCCCCTCAGTTTTCTGATGCTTTCAAATCAGGGATTAAAAACTACAGGCAAATTATGACATACACACCTGAAAAGCTTGGTTTAGGTCAAGCTCATTGGCTGGCTCACTGGAAACTAACAGTTCTTTACTTTTACCTGCTCATGAAATTATTCCCCTGGATATATGATATAATGTGATAAGTTATTGATGGAGGTGCAGAGCAGATGATTTTCCCAGTGTATGACTGATTTTTGTTTTCAAATTTTATGAAATTCCCTTCCCTTTTTGTGATAAAATTAAGATTCTTAACATACTATATGGAAGAGTAAAGGGGTATTTTTCTTTCCAGGAGAGTTGCAGAGCCTTACTTTTAATATGTAGCAATCTTATACCTCTGAGTCAGAAAAGGGTCTGAATATATTTCTCCAATTTTATATTAATGGCTTTAAATATTGGCTATTGATTCAAAAAATACAAACATACATAGAGTCATTCTACACAAATGCACACTTCACTTGAGTACACCCTTGAGAATTTTACAGAAAATTTTTAGTTGTAAAGAACTACCATTTTATGTTTATTTTTACTTACAGTTAGAAGTGCTGTGAAAATCCCTTTTTCTCTGTGTCACTCTAACATGCTTAAGAATTTTTCTTTCTGATTAAGTACCAACTGTACTTGTGTCACTTTGTTGATCCGATTAAGACTCTAAACCTATGCTCAACCTGAATTCTACTATTTGTTTCAAACACGAAGCAGATCAGAACTGAAAAGTGTCTTCTTTTTATTTCCTACCAGCAATTATAGCAATAAATTTAGAGAAAAAAATTAAAAATAGGTATTACCTTCCAAAAAAAACTTTGCTTAATGGATTTGGATTTTATCTGTGGATTAAAACCCTGTTGGCTATACCTTCTTGGATTTGTTAGAAACACCTCTTCATTACCAGTCTTACATAATGTATGGAGATAAGCATAGGTTTGAAAAAATAAGGCTTTTAAAATAGGTCTGTTTTAAATAATTTTTATGAGATCTTTTCNTTAATAATTTTTTTTGTTTTTTTTTTTTTTTTTTTTTTTTTTTTTTTTTTTTTGTAAACACTCTATCTCAAAGGCTTCAGAATTCAGGTTTATTTTAAAGGAATGCTAAACCAGCTCCCTGACTACAGTATCAAAATGTTTGGGAGTTTTTTATTAGTTAAACATGTTTGCCCATCCATGTTAAAAGACTTATTTTACTGGGATAAAAACATACCTTATCTGACCTAGTTAATATTATTCTATTAAAACATGAGGAGGATGAAAAAAAATGAATGATACAATATCAGTCTTCTCTCAAACATGTCAAAGGGAATGCCAAGTTTGCCCTGAAATACATTGGAGCTGTAAATGGAAAGAGGAAACCTAATAAGCTTTGGGAAGGTTTTGAAGATCTCTGTAATTAAAATAAAACACAGAAGCTTTTGGAAATACTGATGGAAAAATATCGCAAACAGCAGGGAAAATTAATTTCTAGTTTCTGAACAATTTTCATCTTACTAAGAAAAACCATACCTGAGATTGGTTTTTTATTTGAGATTTGCCATATAAATATTTCCCTGCTAAACTGAAAATGTAATATACAAAAGGAGAAAGTGATATGGATGTGCAGTGCTGCTTAGGCACCATTGAATTACAAAGTACTGTAGTTGTACAATAGACCTTTCATGGTCTAGTGGTTGCTCTTGGCAGATCACCTGGATAAAACTCCTGCAGCTTTAGTTCAGCAGCACTGTGGATGTTCCAGATACAACCAAGTGAAATTATGTGTACATATCACCTTGTTCACATCATCTTTTCTCCTTCCTCTTTTGTTTCTCCTTCATTTTAACTTTGATGATTCTGAACTCCTCTTCTGAAGGAGTATTAAGGAAAAATCATAAAATCTTTAATTGGGAGAGAAAAATGAAACATACTGAAGTGGAGGCTTTAGTTTTGTTTACAAAGGAGAAACATTTTTTAAAATCTGTGACTTATGAAATATGTCCCCATTAAACTGGAATACTGGTATGTCACCCTTCTTTTATTTATGAGGCTTCGACAATATCAAGTGTCAGAGAAGGCTGGTGCAAGAGACAGTGACTTTGACATTCTTATTTTCAGCCTGTTTCTCGTGCTTTGCTTAGAAATATGGTGAGATTGTCTGCAATGTTGCACTGTGAAGAAAACAACTATAAACTTAATAGGCTCATGGCTTCAGCTTCTACCTGGGCTCATCGGAAACTTCTGAGGGACCTGATGAAGAACACTTGAAATATTAATTTGTGGAAGCAGGCCTTAAAGTGAGTCTCTGTACTACTAATCTTTTGTAAAGACAAGGTGAAATTAGCCCTAGAAAATACACTGCAATTAGGGATATCAGCTAGGATTTGCAGCCTAGCTCAGACACCCACCTGTCTGTCCAGTCAGTCTGAAAGCTAATGAGGAAACCATGGAATATCATCAGCAGTTTCCCAGCCAAGTGTTTAATAGGCTATACTGCACTTAAACAATTAATATTATACTGCAGAAAATCCAGCAGAGAAATTCCCCAAAAAAATCTCTAAACACTGAAGAAAGCAAAAGACCTTTAACTTCAGCCAGGCAGTGACTTTTGATCTTCCCTAGTGGGTTACACCCCAAAAATGCAACATTAAGTAGTGAATGATGAACACGTGCTGAAGGGAGAGATGACTTTAACCAGCTTCAGGTGAGGATTCATAAACTTCTAAATTTGTCCCATGGTATAAAATGAAACAGGAATTCCTCTGGACTAAATTTTGGTGCCTCAGTGTTGGTTTCTATTAGTGGGGAACCTGAGCATGGATCTCCCAAATGCTATGGACATCTCTTTTGTGAGGTCCTTGCAGCTGCAGATAACAGCATAACTTCCACCCAGGGACTCTACAGCCAAGGGTCAGGGTGACATTTCCTCCTTTGCTACAGGGAGTGGTGCCATAACCTGCAGGATAACACTCTACAGCTGTCAGTATTTACAGCTCAGCATTGGACAGAGTTAACAGTTTGGTGTGACATGTGAACATAAACTTTCTTCTTTGGTTACATTATAAATCCTTGTAGCCCAGTAGAATTACTCTGAAAATGGCCAGCTGCAGATTCCAATAAAAAAAGGAACAGAATGATTTTGCAAAGAGATGCTTGAACAGCAGAGGATTCAATTCTGTATGGTCATGACTGGACAAAGATAAATAGGAAATGATGGCTCATTGTGTCTGATATTGCAAACAGATCATCTGTTAAAGCTGATGTTGCAGAAGCCAAAAGCTTTCATGTGACCAAAAAATAAGTTAAAAAAATTAGGGAAGGGATGAAAAGGTCATCAAAACTCTTAAGAAACAACATCTGGCTCAGGAAATCTCAGAATCAAAATGTTCCCACTTGGCCCACAGCAAATTAAATTCATCAAACGTGTTTCTTACTGGCCCTTGTCAAATGCCTTTGGAAAATGCAGTGCTCAGTGCTATCAAATGACATTTGATAATGGCCATCATGAGGATATTTTAAAGATTCTATTGTAAACAATAAAATCCAGTTTTAAACTGAGCACTGCTTGGAAAAGGTATTGTTGTAGGGTTTGTTTCCGTGTCACTTTTCTTTCCGAGGACAAGCCACAAATCTGAAAGAAGCTGTCAGGTCTAGCTGCTATCCAAAACTCTCCCATGCTTTTCTGAGGAGCAGTGTTAGCAGATTTCACTGTCAGCCGTTTAATTTGAGCTCACAAGCTTAACCAGCTTCTTGTCTTCTTCCAGACTTCACGAAGTCAGTCTGGCTGCCACCAGCCAGGGGGCATTCAGGGGCTCTCAGGCTTACAATTCAAGCAGAGACTGAAATGATTAAGGCATGGGGAAATGGCTGGAGTAGCACCTGAGGCTGATGAGTCTGTCTGCCAGAGCTGAGACTTAGAAAAAGCCAGTGAAGAGTGATTGTTTTCATATTTTAGAGGTCATCTGATGTAGGGGGTTGTAACAGAGGTGGTGCATTCACAACAAAATCATGTAATAACTGTTTTCGCTGTGGGAAGAACTTCTATAAATTTCTAATTAAGAAATGTTTCTTTCTTCTCCTCTCAATAGCTGTTTCTCTAGTTTGCATTATAAATAGATGAAAACACACCTTCAGATAGACATTTATGAAACTGTATAGTCCTGCTCAAAATCCAGAAATTCACTTATAAATCACCCCAAACTCACTTATCTCAGCAAATATTTTTCCTTCTCATTGCATTTGGATGTTATTCCATTACCTCTGAACAGTCACCAGAAGCTGTTAGTCCAGTAACATCCATTTCATGCTTAGCCACTTTTCAGATTAAAGTATTGAAACACCCTTGAGGAGGTCCTTTTATCAAATAATTTTAGCACGAAGGCAAGAGAGTCTATCTTATTTTTTATTGAAGGTTTTATCAGTTTGTCTCAGCTCTGGAAAAAGCTTTGTGAAAGGACCCTGGATCAAGCCCTCAGTCAGTGTAGTCCACTTCGATCTCTTTTGAGCCAGGACTCTACTAGAGACAATCTGGTGGAGTTAGGCAGGATTACTGGTAAACTTTGGATTTCTTTTCATGCTGCTGCCCTCTCCAGTTTTCATCACGTGTTTGACTCAGGGCTCCTTCCCCTTTTTCTGTGGGCTTATTCCTGGGTTTGGAAGGCTTCATGGCTTCCCCAAATCCCATCTCACTTTTCATAGGGAAAGACCAGGAGTAATCCCTGTCACCCCCTCATGTAACAGCCCTGCTGCCTCGGTCTTGGTCCATTGGTCCTGGAGATAAATTATAGGTTTCTTCAATAGTAATGGAATAAACTTACACCAGATGGGGATCTGCTGGGTTTTTACAGCTAAATAAATATCTCACCAGTGCAACCCCTTCTGAGTTTTCTTTTGAAGCGAATCAATTCAACAAAACAAAATTTAGTTCCAGTTTTCGGCTCAGTTCATTGCAGGAACCCTCCCAAGCTCACAGGTGAGGTGATATCAGGTTTGTGTACCCTGGGCCTGCACAACCATCTAACAGTCTCAAGCAGCCCTCAAGCTTGATTTTCTTTCCTACACTGAGGATATTTCTGTCAAAAGAACAGACAGTATGGCACAGGGCTTGCTTTCTGGCTCTGAAGGCAAGTGACATAACTGCTCACATTCATACAGTTAATTCTCTCCCCCTTCAGAACAGTGTAGTCTCATCCATACAGCCTATTGTGACAAATCCCAGAACACACCTGAGCTTTGCCTGGAGCAAAACCCAATCCAGCAACTGTGGTAGCAATTAATCTGTAGTGACAATCTCAGGACAGTGCTCAGAATTCTGCTCTGTGTCTGATTTATCAGTTAAGGCACAGCTGGAGAACCTGCAGAGAATTTGAAGGAAAACTTGGTAGTATGTGCATTTAAACCCTTTACAGACCAAAATAACTTTTGCCAAATTCTATATAAATCTCTATATCCTTGCCTGGAACTATGTCTGCCCCAGCCACCAGTGCTTAGCAGTGCTCTGGTGTGTTTTCCAGCAGGTGCAGCAGGCAGCACCTTTGCTCAGAGACAGGATTATTACATGGACAGCCAGGGCATGGGGCCGCCACTGGATGCCCAGGAGCAAGAATTGTACTCTGCAAGGATGGCACCTCTTCCTGTAAAATGCCAGCTTGGTGTTGATTCCAGTTATTTTGGGAAATGAGGAAATATGGTAGGAGGGTGAATACCATGGAGGTGTTGTGACAGCACAGCACAGGGACTGTGGTTGCTTTTGCAGAGAGCTCCATGTGCTGTTTCAGGTGCTTGTGTCTCAATGCAGCTCATGTGTTGCAAGGCTTTGTGGCATATTTATCCTCCACACTTCAATGAATGACTGGCATAAACTTTAATGCCATAAGAATGGCCAAAGATACAGGCAGATAGCTTAGACAATTTTAAATTGTCCTTCTTGACTGGCTCCTCCAGAAATCACATATGTCCTTTAATTCTTAATCCTCTATCAGAGGATGTCAGCAATTTTTGCTGCAAACAGTGCAGCAGATAAAAGTGTTGCCTTCATCCTGAAAAGGGAAGCTTGGACTCTCCATTTCTCTTTGCAGAGCTGTTGAATTTTAGCTCACAAGCATCTTTTTAAACTCTGTTTCCTAATGGGAGTCAAGGACTAATTCCCAGAGGATAGTAAACTTCATAACAGATATTGTAGCTTTTAAAAACTTCAGATAAGAATGTACATTGAATTACAGAAGGGAAGGTCATGCTGTTATCATCTTATAAAACATTTTGGATTTTTATTATTGTTGATGTTGTTTCCCCATTAGGAATACAGTAAAATCTTCCAAGTTTCTCATGAAAGGGTGTTGGAAAATAGTAGAATAAGGACCTGTACCATAATAATATTTAACACTTCTACCACTCACCCAAACTGTCCTGGATTCAACAAGACACTTGTATCTCTGGTGAATTTTTCCACTGTCAAATTGATAAGAGTATTGAAAGGGTGTTCTTTTTTTAACATGTTTATCACTACAAATTGCAGCTGGGTCAGAAGGATTTCTATTTCAGGACAAAGTGCTTAAAAGGAGGAAATTCGGATTTCAGTGATCCAGGGTGTCATAGAATAGGTTTTTCTGGGTAATTTAAATCAAAATATGCTCAGCCCTCAAGCTGAGGGAGAGCAGAAAAAGTATGGGGAAAGTTAATCTCCTGATCTCATGGACCTTCTCTGGCATTTTAACAGCTGTTTGTCTTAATCACATCTTCTTTTCTTAATATATCTATTCTTTTATGCTCTTTGGAAATTCTGTTTTCTACATGATTAGGCTGAACCTGAGACAGATGGAAACACGATGAATTATGAAGAAACAATCTCTGTTGAGGAACCAGCTGTGTGTGGAAGTTGGAGAAATAACTTCTGCTGTTATTTTTTAACAATTAACATAATATACCTGAGAGACTTAGTGGGACTTAGCAGCATAAAGAAGGCAAAATGGGCAGTCAAGGCACAAAGTGACAGCTTACTTTCTAGGTTGTTTGTAAGAATTTTGCAAATTCATGTAACAGAAAAAAACCAGCAAGTTAGAGAAAGAAATCTGTCTTCTCTACAGTACTGGAATGGTTTGATCACAAATGCTTCTAGGAAAAAGGCAAAAAAAGCAAGGGGACAAGTGTTGAAATGGATGAAAACTCCATTTTTTAAATAAACAATTTCGATCTTCTTGGAATTAAACTTCTTTTGATTTTGAAATGTATATTGATCTACAGACAAAGAATTGTAGTCATTAAAAAGAATGAAAATCAAATCAAACATCATGAAAAAATCCAAATGCATTCTTTCAGCTCCTAAAAGTTTTACAGATTTCAGTGCATGTGTTTCAATATTTTCACATTAGCATTAATTTTGAAATGGATCTTTTTGAAAATATCAGATATCTCCAGGTGATACAAAATGAAGCAAACTAAAAATATTTATTCCAGGTTGCCTTAGTGTTTCTTTTAATATATTTGGGTTGTATTTTTGGTTCTATGCTAACACTTGACATAAATCATGTACAAAAGTCTTGTTCTCAGCTGATGTTAGGGAGTTTTATTTCATTGGCTTCAGCATGGAAAATGCTTGTTTGCATCAGCTGATGTTCTGGCCTAGGAATTGCTACATAAATAAATACACCATTGAAAAATTCACTTGTGACTATATAAAACAGATGGGGACAAAATAGAAAGACTCAGAAAATTAATCACAGTTCTCAATAGTGAAGTCTATGAAATGTACAGACAAATGTACTGCAAAAAAATGTTGGAGTAGGTGCAATATTGCATTAAAGTAAAATATTAATTTGTACCTTGATTGTTCCATGGGTAATAGGAAGAAACCATAGGATCTGTGTGGACACAGCTGTACTAAGAGGAGGTTGCTGCTACTGTATTCCCAGGGTAATCATGGGAATAGGTAACTGTTAGGCCAAATTCCTCTACCCTTTTCCACCAATTTAGTTCTGGATAAACTAAATTCATTAAGTGACTCGTTCCAGATTTCAATTGGTGAGCTGTGCAGCATTTGGCTTCTTGTGTAAGAAATATACACCCATCTGTAATTGTTACCATCTGTTTGGTATTCAGGATGTAAAAATGTAATGGAGATGAAGTCATATTTCATATTCTTTCCTCCATTTGGAGGTAAGAATGAAGCTGTAACAGCCTGGAAATGCATCTGCTGGTGATAAGATAGTACAGCTGGAAATGGGATGCTGGATTCTGCACGGTTCAAAAAGCCTGTGTGTAGAAGCTGTTATTCTGTGGTGTGTGCTGGTATTCTGGGATCCCATGAGATGATTGATGTATCATATAAATAGGGTGACAGAAGAATACTTTTGCTGGTGTGATGGGAATAGAAAGTGCAAAATGTCAGTTATGCCCTGAAAATAACCATTCAAATTTATGCAAATTGCTTAATTAATTGACCTCATTTGCGCTTGCAGATTTTCTTTGCATGTCCTTTGTGAATTAGTTATTTTTCATTGTACACTGACACAATATTTCAAGGCTAATTAAATCCTTTAAAGCTATAGGTTAATATCTGATTCTTATGTAAACACATTTATAAACATTAATCAGATCTAAATTACCCATTTTATAAATAATGTTTTATTCAGTTGCAGCTAATGGATGTACTGCCTGTATTTATTCTGCTTTGGGCTCGAGAAGTAAACGTTAGTCTGTAAAAGTTATTATTTAAATGGTGGCATTCTGTTTACTTGTGCATCTATTTCCAAGGATCTCTGCTGCTTTATGATCTCATGGAGATTATTGGGTAAGAGTCTGTTTGGAGCACAAAGACTGAACTCAGAGACTTTCTGAGCCTTGTATCCCGCTGATGGATGTGGTGGATGCAGACATGGTCCAGGGAGGGAGACTGTGCAAGAAGCAAGGTGGGCTGATCCTGGTGGAGAGGTGAGGCAAGGTGAATGTGTCACCATGTGGTTAATACACCTCTTGAAATATCACTGAGTCACCTGGTCCTGGGAAACTGAGCCCTTACCCTGGGTGAAATGTAAACTAATTCATCTTTCAGTGAAAGAAGAATCTCTGATGCATAAAGTTTCATATCCTCTCCACATTTACTTGTTAGCATTTGTCTGAACGTGTACAATGTAATTTTTTTTTTTTTTTTTTTTTGCATAAATATCCCACCCCTCTTGGAATTTGATGTGTTTTTTGGCAAACAGTGGCAAATACAAGGGAAACAGGGAAATGCCTGTTTTTCCACTGGACAAAATCAATTTTCTGTTTCTTGTTTGAATGAATAGTGAATAAATGCAGCCTCACAAGAGAAACTGTGGATATTACTCCGTAGAACATATGGTGTCATCTTCAATCATATGAATCAGTGAATCAATGAATCAGTGATTCATTCTCTTGCTAGACCAGATGTAAGTAAATTTTGACTGTTTGCATTGGTTCCATGATTTTAAATGGAATATAGTTGACAGTGGCTGTGATCTAGATCTTGTCCTGATGTGGTGGGTGAGGTAAAAATCCTGAACAGGAATCTTTCCTACTATAAAGAATTTAGAGCTTGCATTTGTGAAATGGCCAGCAACTGGAGGAAAAGGTGAGACTCAAAGATGTTAAGAGCCCTTGCCCACCATTGTACCTAAAATCTGTGGAAGAGATAAGATTAATGTTCAGGTGTTATTGTTCCCAGTGTGGTGCCATGTTTGCTCATGCCATGATAGCATATTGCTTTGTATTTTATAACATGAACATAGGTTAATTATTTGCTGTCAGCCTATGTAGCTGCTGAGTATACCTTTCTGCTGGAATTTTTACTCCACTGGTCCTTGAAGCATCGCTTGCCACAAATATCTTCTACATGCTGCCCACCCTGCTTTGTCAAGTCACTGCTGGGGAGGCTGGTGGGACTCAGCATGCTGCTGATTCCTGTGCTGCTTTAGATGCATCCCACAAACTTTCTGTTCCACTGTCATATTCTGTGGCCCCATAGCCTGTTTGTGCTCGAGCTGTCACATTTTAAGTTCAAAATTACTGTGCTGCCATAGCCAGTGTTTTAATATAATCCAGGTATGTTTTCTGATCTGTTTTAGTTGGTTTTTTTAAATTTCATTCACTGATTGTTGAGAAAAGCAATCACGTTTGACTGCTATAATTTCTTTTCTTACAAGCTCACAGAGCTTGTTACTCAGAGTGATGATATCTTGTACATGGTTAAGGGTTTGATTTTGTTTCTCTGTTGTGATTTCTTTTATTTTTTCTTGAAACTCATTCTGTTATGTGGAAAGCTTGGAAATTAAACTTAGAAAGCAGTAATTACCAAGGTCAAATGCTAGAAGATTGATGCCACATCTAAATCGCTGGAACTACTCCATAACATTTTCAAAGAACTGTCAGTTATTCTCTGCATTTATTAGCTAATTAGACAAAATCTTTGAACGCATATCAACTGAGCAGATGACAGTTTTATTCAAAATTTCCAAATTTTCCTTAAATTTGGGGGTTTTTTTTGCTTTATTCTGGACTAGTCTGTCCAGTTCAAGGTTTCTCAGTTCAAGAGGGACATGGAACTCCTGGAAGAGCTCCAGCAGAGAGCTACAAAGATAATTAAGGGACTGGAGCATCTCTCCTAAAAGAACATGTCCCTGATTGAGGGAGGTGGGCCAGTTTAGCCTGGAGGAGAGATGGCTGAGGGGGAACAATGTAGACAAGTGTCTGAAGGGAGGCTGTCAGGAGGATGGACCAGGCTCTGCCCAGTGTTGCCGAGGCAATGGACAGAAATGGATGCACAGGAAGCTCCACCTGAACATGAGGAAGACATTTTTCATGTTGTGGGTGACTGAGCACTGGAACAGATTGTCCAGAGAGGTTGTTTAATTTCTTTCTCTGGAGAAATTCCAGAACCATCTGGACACGATCCCGTGCCACGTGCTCTGGGATGACCCTGCTTGAGCAGGACCCAGCTGGCCCCACCCACGTTCCATCCTCACCCATTCTGTGATTCTGTTATTCCAAGGCCATAGTCTATTTTATTATCAAAGATCAACGTGAGCCTTCAGGAATGGATGTCTTTCCTCTCTTCTCCCTCCTCCGTTCTCTCCATATATGTAAATAAATGTGCATATGTACATACTAAAGACACATACATGTATACAGCTAGTACATTTGGGGGAAGAAGGGCTGAAATTGTATTACAGCCTCTGGGCCATCTGAGGCTTGTTTATGATCTTGCTTCTTAGACAGCTGTGCACAGATAGCCAAGTAAAGCACTTTGGAAAATCTAAGGGGACATGTCAGGCAAAGGG
The DNA here is from genome assembly GCA_013400585.1 of Chloropsis cyanopogon. NCBI lineage: Eukaryota > Metazoa > Chordata > Aves > Passeriformes > Irenidae > Chloropsis > Chloropsis cyanopogon. The sequence continues at coordinate 61,180 of WEZZ01020532.1, read as the reverse complement.
ACCTTTCTGTTACACTTGGAGTTTTCTCCTCCATTTCAGAGCTAAGTGCACTTGTCTCAGGGGATTATCTCGAATTTTTGGGCTTCAACTTATTTGCTATGAAAAGGCAAGCAAAAGAAAGAAGTTAAACGCAACAGTAATTTGAAAAATATGGGCCTTATTAAACAAGCAAAGAAATTCCAGCTGAGGCTGTGTGAACCAGAGGATTTCTGTGCCAAAGGGTTTGGAGGACAGTTTTTTATTACTTCTGGTTTATAGTCTGTAGTTGGGGACTCAAGAGTCTTGGATATTAGCTCCATTCTGAGGGGGCTCAAAAATACACTTCATCTGAAATTACTCAATTTCCATTTGCTAAGACTTTGTAAGCAGGAAATCAACCAGCTGGTGTGACTTCCAGATGACCTTGAAAAACCTGCATTCCTACATGATTTTAAGCCAAAATCTGGCATGGGAATATGGACTAAGTTTGAATGAAAAACAGCCAGAAGTTGGCTCAAGACTACTGAAAGCTTTGCAAATTATTTCTGGTTTGTTAGGAGAATGTTGCCCAGCTGTAGTCATTACAGATGCATTTCAAAAATTATTATACAAGTGAAAGAGTATCCTGGGGGTGTGGAAAAATGGAAGATACCTTTTCATCTTCTATACAACAGCAGAAGGGGAATCCAAGTTTCACTTAGTAGAGTTCAAATTAGAGGGACTTACAGTTTTCTCACACAGTAGCCCAAAGAAGCCCTTCTTGATGGTTCAACATCTGGTTCCCTCAGATATTTCCTCCAGATGGGTTCCATTTGTATCCAGTGTGACAGCATCAGTGATGTGGCAATTATTACAATAACTAAATATTTTTTAGACAGTAAGGAGCCCTATGAGAAGGTCGTTGTTTTCAAAGGGAATAATAATAGTTTGTTTGAGAATTGTAGCCTGAATCACTGCATTTTTCTTTTTGCACCCTCCATTGCATAATGTTGTTTATAAAATTTTAATCATACATCATTGTGAAATAGGCTGAGGACATTTTTTATTTGTGTGCCTCTGGTTCAAAAGCTGAAGGCTTTTTTTTCTTCATCGGATACGAAAGAAATCCTCATGTAATTTATTAAATCTTCCTTTTCTATCGTGTTTTCCATGGTATGTTAAAGTGGAATCCTAACAATGCTGGTTGTAAGGAACCCCTGGAGCCATCTGGTCCAGTTGCCTGCTTGGAGCAGGACTTTTGTCAACAATAATGTATTTGGATCAGGCCAGCTGGGCTTGACACACCCAGGTGTGAAAACCTCCATGGATGGAGGGTCTACAGGTGTGTTCTCACCTGTTCTTCTGTTGAACTGCCCTGGAAGTGCTGTGATTCATCCAATTGTCCAGTTTGATATCCCATGCCAGGCTGCTACCTATTATTATGATCATGTCACTGTGGATGAGACCTTGGCTCCATCACCTCTGTAGATTTTATTCAAGTAGCTGAAATAAGAGCTCAGATTGTCCCTCGGCCTCCTTTTCATGAGTGAGAAGTGTGAGCTCCCTGAAGCTCATCCTGTAGGTAGTGGGCCCTGGACTCTCAATTATCCTGATAATCCTCTGTGCAGCCTTTCCAGCTTTTTAACATAATAGTCCTGATGCATCCAGTTCTGGTCAGCAATCTTATTCCATGTTTTTCGTGAAACTCTTCTATGCTGTACTCTGTCTCTTTGGTTTGGTTTATTGGCTTTTACTAGGGTGAGTGGAGAAAAATGTAAAATGTCAGAAAAATGTTGAGGACCTTTTGGGAATGTTCTTTAAAACCCAAGCAGGTGGAAGTTTGAATACGGAAAAAATCCTCACTGAAGCCACCAAAACAACAAACAAAACCCCTCAAGCTTTCCCTGTTACTTCTTGTCTCTATCTTGCAGCCAAAATTCTAGTGATCTAATATTTTGAAATTACTAAGATTTCTGAGCAAAAATTTTACTTGTCTGTTTTAACAGCGTTCCAAATAACTACATTAAGTTCAGCATACTGAGGCTGAGTGCAAAGAAAAGTTTCAGCAGTGAAGGAAGTTTTAAAGCACCATAGACTACACAAAAGCTTGAATTGCTTTTCAGTTCCTGCGCATAGCAAATCTGGATGGCTTAAAAGATTGCTTCCAGCATGGATTGCTTCAGGGAATATATGACATTTATCAACTGACACATACCAAGAAGCTTCTTCTATGATTGGTTCTCATCTTACAAAACTGATATTTCTCTCACATATACACGTGCGTGAACGAATCTGTATTTTAATGTTTTCAGCTGTAAAAAATTGCTAAGGTAGATATTCCTTTAGCTGATCATGTTCTGAGAGGACCTTGAGTGAGGTATCCCATGGTGACCCCAAAACTAAAGAGCCACATGAACCACTTCTCCTGTTCACAGCCATAAGACCTTTATTTCCCTCTGGATTTGACTCTACTCCAAGGAAGACAAAGAGAATATACTAAATTTTGCTTGATTTTTTTCTGTCAGAGAGGAATTAATCAGCTGAAGGAGAGAGTGCAGAACCCCCTGGGCTGGAATTTCCAGTGCTGTTTGCTGATGAGGCCAACAGAGTTACATCCATGTGCCAGCTGATTTTTTGCTTGCGTGGTCTTCCATGAAAGTCAGTGTGAAGTCCCTATCAGAATCTTTTTTTTTTAGATGATGGGATGGTGGATGCTGGGTCAAAACCCAGGGAAAACAAAATGGTCAAAAACCAGGGAACACAAAACAATCCAAAAGTATTGCTGCAGGAGAATGGAAGAAATGCAAAGACTGAGACTGAGAGTGACAACCAAAGTCCTGTCAAAATGTAGAATGTTAATTTCAGGAAGAAACAGAGGGTCCATTAGTTTGTTTTGAAATACCTTGGAAAAAAATGTCTCCCTCGTATTCAAGCAAAAGCCAGTGCAAAAGGATTCAAAGACAGACTAGAAAAGTACCAAGCTAAAATGTCTGACTATCTAAGAAATTTTGACATTTAAGTCTTTGTTTTCATTCTAAGTTAGAGTGGAATCAAACATTATTTTAAGTTTAATGAATAATAAAATGGTCAAAATATAATTGAGATTCTAAAACATCTTGACAGATTGATTTTTATTTTGTGTATTTCAATCACTTTCACATCTTTTCATGCTATGTGATTAATGCTATTCTATATGTTAATGTAGGTGACTTCTGGAAGTGACTATGTGGCTGTTGAAATAATTATAATAATTATTTTCCAAATTATAAAGGACAACTGCTGTTAGTAAAGGTTGAAATATCCTTTTTGCTTTGATGAATCAGTGTCCTCATATGTGGTTTTCTTCATCAAAATGTTCAACGTTTTAATACAAATTATTTAATTATACCACAAGTAGAAGATTCTTTAATCTAGATGCTCAAGCATTTCACTACAGGAAACAGGAAAGAAATTGATTATCAGATAGGTTGTTTCAGTCACTGTTAACTAGAAGATGCCCTTAATTTTTTTTTACCAAGATACACTCAGAGACTGGAGTAGAGGATGCTGAGGGGATACCTCATATCTGTCCACAGCTTTCTGACAAGGGGAAGGGGAGGGGCAGGGACCGATCTCTCTGGTGACCAGTGACAGGACCCAAGGGAATGGCCTGAAGTTGTGTCAGGGATATCAGGAAAAGGTTCTTTCCCTAGAGGGTGTTTGGGCACTGGAACAGGCTCCCCAGGGCAGTGATCACAGCACCAGAGTTCCAGAAGCACTTGGACAATGCTCTCAGGTACATGGGGAGATTCTTGGGGTGTCCTGTGCAGGGCCAGGAGCTGGACTTCAATAATCCTGATGGGTTCCTTCCAAACCAGGGTATTCTATGATTCTGTGATTCTATCTTACATTGCATTGTAGTATGTCAGCAAGGATAGATGGCATTATTTTGTGATACTATGAAATAAGGTAAGAATAAAAATAAAACCATTGGATATGTAGATAAAAATCTGGTATTGTTATTCAGAAAGTTGTGGTTGCTTCACCCCCCCAGACAACAAATCTTCCAAATAAATATATTAATTATGTTTTCTGAACCTTTCTCTTCCCCAAATCTTCCATTAGCTGTATTGGTACAGTTTCCTCTGAAAGCAGTAGCAATTGTGTGTGCATTTAAAAGTTGTCCTAAAGGCAGGAAAGGAAAATTTAACTAATTCCATAGGAAATTTCTTAAAGTTCATTAAAAAGAAGAGCCCAGAGCCTGCTTAAAATATCAGTGTCCTTCTGCAGAATAAAATGCAGTGATAAATGCAAATCAGCTGACCTTGCTAAGGCTGAAGCTGTTGAATGTGCAGTCTCCAATATCTTTGCCTCCTTTTACAGCTATGTAACTTATGCCTAAGGGAACATTTAAAGGGAATGTAAAAATCTGGTTCCCACCTGAGAGAAGAAGAGATGTTCAAAGTAAAATTAAGAGTGTAGAGCTTGCAGACAGAAAATGGCATTGTTAAGGAAATCATGGCACATTTTAAATAGAAATCAATTCTCAAAAAGAGATTGAAAGATGCTTTAATTTTACTTCAATTTAATGTTACAAGCACAACATGAAAATGTCTTGCCTATATGTAACAGTTTCAGTTCCTGTGGATAGCTCAGGATGATCCGGCCTTTTCAAAACAACCTACCTACAAGTTTATGACAAATATTATCATTACTGAGATTATGAAGAGATCTTTTTCCTATTCTGCTATATTCTACCAGATGAAATATTTTATTCCCAAAGAATGATAAATGTATAACTATTTCAATTTTAAATCAATAAGTTCTTTCTTTTTCATCAGAACCCCAGGTAGACATTTTTATTTTTACTTCATCCTCACAGGGGATAAATGGTGAGAAATAAATGTGATACATCTCAAGTTTTTTTTTTAATTGCTTTTCACTTTTCTTTGCTCCTTTCCACTTCTTCATTCTTTCTTATATTTTGCACTGGAGCAGAAACAAAACTTCTGAATAGTAAGACAGAATATAATTATGTGAGAACAGTTGGTAGCCCTACTATTTTTAAAAGAATATATTTGTTTTTATGCCTCTGAAAATGATGGAAGATTCTGTGATAGACATCAGAACTCTTTCATTACTAGTGTTCAGATGATAAATCTGGTGATCTGGCTCTAGGTGTTCTTCCTTGAGCAGAGAGGTTGGCCCAGATGAGCTCCAGTGGTCCCTTCCAACCTCAACCATTCTGTGATTTTATTAACGGACTTCCATAGACTGCTTTATTATTGAAGGAAAAAATATTTCAGTGAAGAATGAAAAATCCCATTGTAACATGTCCTAACTAGCAGAACTTTAGAGTGAGGTTCTAGGATGAAAAATGTCTTATTACAAGCCAACCCTCTCTGCTTTCTTTCAGCTCTAACTAAAACCTTTGGGAGCAACTCAAGATTACTCTATATTTTTAGGAGAAATTGATCTATGTAGCATTCAGCTTTGGAAATATCTTGTCAATCCTATTTTCTAAACTTTTTCCTCCTCCTCCCTCAATCCTTTCTTCTCAGCAGAAAGCAACTACAATTAATTGAGTAATATTTTCTCATAGGCATCAACTAAAACCAGGTTAACATCAATTGTGCTTTGCACGCTTTTCTGGTAGTTACTATAGCTGACAATTAAATGCCAATGGCACTCCAGGGTTTAACATTAAAATAAGAATCATCGGTAAATTCAGTATGATTGGTTTTGCCCAGGGTTTTGGTTTGATTGGATTAATTGAAGAAAAGCAATTGGTCCCTTTTAACAATGGTCATTTCCCTTTGTGCTCCCTATAATCAGCAAATTAGGGAGACAACCTTTTTTCACAGAATCATAGAATGTTTCAAATTGGTAGGGACCTTAGAGATCATCTAGAGCCCACTGCCATGGTGCAGGCAGGGATGCCACCCACTAAAAAAGCTTTTCCAGGGGCCCATCAAACCTGGCCTTGAGCACATCCAGGGATGGGGCATCCACAGCTTCTCTGGGCAACCTGAGCCAGTGCCTCCCCACCCTCACAGTAAAGAATTTATTCCTAACATCTAAGATAAAGATTTCCTTTTTTAATTTCGAAACCATTTCCCCTTGTCCTATCACCATCTGGCTCTATAAAAAGTCTCCCTCCCTCTTTTTTTGCCATTCAAGCCCAATACAGGGGGCCACTGAGTGCAAACAACTGTTTGAGTGTTTTACCAAAACAAGGTTGGAAAAAATACAGATCAATAATTTTTCTTAAAAGTCCTGGATGAACCTGAGACACCTCCTGTTGAAAATGCTGATTAGTGGTTTTGTTCTTTTGAGAAACAACTTTCTAAATGCACTTTCACTTCAGCTGTAGGTGTCAGCTCAATTGTGCATCTGAAAAAGAAATTGTCATCCTGCTTTACCCAGATAACTGTGGGATGAAATAATCAAAAAATGTGAGCACATAATTTAATTTAATTTGCTAACATCATGTATTTCACCTCTTTAGAAACTCATTACTCTATTGTTAATAATCAACTCCTAGATCTCAACACATCAATAAAATTGAATTGGATAACAAATATTGTAAAACATGTTAAAAACATTAATGTTGAAGTCCAGGGCTTTACAATTATAATAACTGACCTCTTAACAAAGCCAGTGCTAGACAGAGGCAAACCAAACAATTACAATAACTAAATTATAATAATTATTGTCCCCTAAAAGTCATGAAATTGCTGCTAAAACCTTGCAGAAATTATGTGAGAAGAAACAAATTTAATCCTGATTCCAGTCTTAGCTGTTAGTTTTAGTGCAAATTTAAGGTATTATAATCCTCAGGAAAAAGATATCTTAATAAAATGTAGGAAGGAGTTGAAAAGTAAGAATAGTATTCCAATAAATAGTAATGAATTGTGGATTTAAATATGCTTATTTTCAGGTGTTAATGCAATTTTCAGGCAATAATAGGAAAAAAAATGCTATTAAAATTTGTGCAATTTGAAGTTTATTTTAAAACCTAGAACCAAGCATCTTTCTCTCCTCCCTTGTAATAAAAATAATTTGGTTCAGATTCTCTATTGCCTTACATAATGTCTTTTTCATATTCCTACCTTTCATACTTGCAAAACAAGTGATGCTGGTGTAGCAATGTTATATATTCCTGATACCAATTTCTTCTGTCTATCAAAAATATTTGACAAAGTTAAATGCCAAATCAATTTGCATCAGAAATTCAGACCTGCGTAGCATAAACCAAAAAAAAAAATTCATTTCTAAATATCCCCTCAGGACAGGATTGAAAGTGTATGCTCAACTTAGTCATCTACTCTAATAGATAGTCTTCTGCCTTCCACAGAATTTGTGCCTTTTTTTTACTTCCTGTCTGTGGTGTGTCAGGAGAAATGGAATGAAGAGAAATGGGATGAATTTGAAACAGAAAATCTATGAAGAGTATCTGTGAAAGTTTTATTGAGAGAAATATTTTGGTCTAGAATAGTTGATCAGAATGAACCTAATATGCAATAAAAAAATTTAAAACAATTTCAATGAGAAGAAAAATGCCCCAGAGAGCAGCTATTATTCTTCTAAATCTCTGTACATGACCTTCCAAACAGTTGATGAAGAGTGTATGTAGAATGAAATCTATGTCTAGCAGCACCAAAACAGAGGTAAACGGCACTATTAGGCGGAGACTGTATCCATCCTGGTAACAAACAACAACATCCCTGGATGAATCTTTCCCAACTATTCAATGACCAAAAAAATATTTATATAATTTACATATTGCCCCTGCAAAGGGGTTTATAAGTATTTAAATTCTAGATGTTGTCACACAATCCCAGGCCTTTGAGGGCCATAGTCAATACTGATATATGTTATATTGGGTGTGTGGGTGCTGGTCAAGTCACCAGCTGTCCCCATCTGCCCTGAGCAATGCTGGCACCCCCTTCCCTCTCTCAGACTGGAACATTCAGTGTCAGGAGACCAAAATTTCATGGCTTTATCAAAAACCCCTTCTTGCTCTGAGTCATGTCTCTACCTGGAAAACACTGGCTCTCAGTCTCCATCTGGGCTTTTCATGAAAAAAAACTAAAATAATCACTTGCACAGCAATGTCTCAAATGCATTGTCACAGTCTCCTGCATGATAAAACAACATTTGCTAGCCCAGCAGGAGCCATTCTGGCAAAAGTGCTGAAGAGGGCACTTTGGGCCAACCTTGTCCAATCCAGTGCTGTTGCAATTCGCATGGAAAAGTGCAGGCTGTGACATACTTACTCCTGCATCATAAAGAGACAGTGTAAACTCTGAGCTTGAGTCACACGGACTGGGGTTACACTGTATTTTCCCTCAAGGTACATCCCTAAACAATCCTCTTACCTTTTCTCCTCACCTTTGCAGTTCCCTTATTATAAACTCTGTGTGTGACCACAGAATATTTTGTATCAGACTCACTCAGAAAGTTTTCCCTACAAAGCTCAAAGACATTCTTTTGAAGAATGAGATTTCTCTACCAATGGTCTGCCCTTCCCTGCACTTGCTGCCCACCAGGCCATGTCTTTACTCTTTTTTAAAATGTTATTCCTATACTCATGCTTCTTTTTACTCCTATAATTACCTTGTTGTTGAACTCTGTTTATCTTCATGGCAGCATCCCAGAAGAAATTAGCAAGTTTTCATTTGGTACAATTTATCTTATTTGCGTTTGAAGACATTAGAGACATTCTGTCTAGTTCTTGTCTGTGCCAGTCTCCAAAGGAGCCTCATTTTCCTCCACTCCTCTCTTCTGCTGCAAGGGGAGCCCTCTCATCAGCACCAGAAGATGACTTGTATGAGTGCTAGCAAAACTCCCAGCACCATCCAAGGTCTCTTCCTGTCTGTGGGGACACATTGGTGTTTAATGACTCGACCTCACCATCATGTGGAGAGAGGGAAAAGAGCCAACAATGCATCTGGACACTGCATGGCAAGATGCTTTGCTGACTGCATCTGCCCAGCCACCAACTGGGCATCTCAGGGTGCTGCCCACACCCAGTCTGTCCCTGGATCCACTGCATGCCCCTGTTTTCCGGTCAGGAAGACAGAGATGGCCTGATCTCAGCTAAGCACAGGACACGAGCAAACAGTGGCAGTGACCACAGGGAGCCTGGGTTGGAGTTGTCCTGGGGTGACTTTATGATGCTTGTATCCCCAAATCGTCTGTTCTGTTTATGTTAGATATTGAGTTCTGTACCTTTAAGACTGGTTCTGAGAGTGAAGGGGGAGAAGAAAGAGCGCAGAATTTGTTTTGAGAGACTGCTTGCACTCCTCCACATTCTGCTCTGCTGTGGTGTCTGCAGCACAGACAATGGACAGCGGGACAGAATTTTCTTTACTTTTAGTTAGTTTTAGCTAGCTGAGGCAGAGAAATTCCCTGGACGGTGGTTCCTTTTTTTTCTTGGGACCTGTTCGAACCTGCTCTGGACTGAACACCCAGCAGAGCACCGGCAGCTCACACCTGTGGCCCACCGGGCCGGGCCTGGGCCACGGCATTTCCAGCGCTGGAGAGACTGAGAACAGACTGAGTGAGCCAAGCTGCATTCCACGGAGGGACTGTCTGAGCGTGTCATCTCCTCAGATCTCCTCAGATTGGCAAGAAGTGTTACTATTTGATATAATTCTTTCTTTTGCTTTTTATGCTTGTGGATACCTTGTTTGTTAAATAAATAGTTTTTTCCACCTTTCTCAAAGGAAGTATTCTTCCCGAACCAGTTGGGGGGAGGGGTCGATTGAATCTGTTTTTTTTAGAAGAACCCCTTCGGAGGTTTCTTCCCAAATTTGCCCTAAACCAGGACAGAGTGCAGGCTCAGACTTGAGCATCACAACAGTGAGGGCAGCCTCTGGGTTATAATTTAGATTTGTCAAAAATCAGATAAGCCTTCAATGGAAATAGTGCCTGGGCCACCTGTGATGGATTATCACCTTCCTGGCTCACTCTTACAGGCCGTGTCTGCGCTGGCAGATAGAGCCAGCAGGGAATGTCTCTGTGACAGCGCTTACAGTGTGGATTGGCTCAGGGGCATGGTGAGAAGGGCAAGGAAAGACAAAAATCTGGATTGTGGAGATTTTGAACAAACAAAATGACACCGTGGTCTCCAAAAACTGGTGGCTCTAGAGGACAGCAGCGGAGGTGTTGGTGAAAGGGCCAGCACACCTCCAGCAGTGGCCCGTGTTTGGATGACTTGTGGTGGCCTGAAAAGCAGCAGCTCCCAGATGCAACAGTATTCTCATTTCCTTCGGTCTGCTGGTTTGGGCTGCAGGGCTTCCATTTACAGGATTCTTCTTTTTCCTTTCTCCTAGCCACAGGGGAGCTTATCAGATAAAAGAACTTGGTAGAGTGACAAAGATTGATTAACGTTGAGGTGGAATGGGATTTTTATTTCTGCCTTCATAAACACCTGAGTGACAGTCAGATGTGTGTGACCATGGTCTTATCAATAACAGTTTATGTGAGATGGGCTTGAACTAAAACATTTTGTATTTAAACATCTAAATCTTGTGGGACTCAATTCTTAACAACATTAGGTAAAGGAATCAAATGCTGCAGTATTTCAGCACCAGGGAACAGCTGTAATAAACAGGAAGCGTTTCAGAGAGGGATGACAAAAGCTGTGCAATAAGATTCGGGGGCATTCCAAGAGATAATTCCCCCTAAATTAAAGTCAATATGTGAAATTTTGACTGAGAAAATTAAGATGGTAGAAGGCATACTTCAGATCCTTGGCCCAGTTCTCTTCAGAATCTACATTAGCATTGGACCTGGGTCTTGAAGGAATACTAAGTTTGCTGACAACACTAAATTCAGAGGAGCTGTCAAGTCCCTTGAGGGCAGGGAGACCCTGCAGGGAGACGTTGACAAATCAGAGAAATGGGCAGTCACCAACAGTATGGAGATTAACAAGGGCAAGCGTTGGATCCTGTACGTGGGATGGGGAGCCCTGGATGTACAGGCTGGGGAATGAGGCTGAAGAGCAGCGCTGCAGAAAGGGCCTGGGATCCTGGTTGATGGCAAATTGAACATGAGTCAGCAGAGCCCTGGCAGCCAGGAGGGACAACCCTGTCCTGGGGCATCAACACAGCATGGCCATCCTGGCAAGGGAGGGGATCGTCCCACTCTGCTCTGCTCTGGGACAGCCTCACCTCGAGTGCTGGGGGCAACTTTGGGTGCCACAATATAAAGACCTTAAGCCATTAGAGAATGTCTAAAGGAGGGCCACAAGGATGGTGAAGGGTCTGGAGGAGAAGCCACACAAGATGTGGCTGAAATAATTTTCTGTGGCTGAAATCATCATCTGTTCAGCCTGGAAGAGATCTCATTGTGGTCTGCAACATCCTCATGAGAGGAAGCAGAAGGGCAGACACTGATCTCTTCACTCTAGTGGCGAGTGCCTTGAGAAAACAGCATGGAGTCAGGGGGTTTGGGTTGGAAATCAAGAAAACATTTTTCCCCAGAGGGTGGTTGGGCCCTGGAAGAGGCTCCTCAAGGAAGGGATCACAGCACCAAGCCTGAAAGAGCTCAAGAAGTGTTTGAACAATACCCTCAGATATGAGGTGGGATTCTTGGGGTGTCCTATGCAGGAGCAGGAGTTGGGCTCAATGATCCTGATGGGTCTCTTTAAACTCAGCATATACTATGGTTCTATGATCTGATAGCTCCTTTTTTCATGCATCACTTTGTAATGGAGGATTAAAAGGGATGTGATAAAATTACTACTGCTTCTAAAATCTGAATAAGAAAATACCTCCCTGGGGTTTTGGGGAGATCTCTTCTTTAGACAGTCAAGGCTAATTTTTTTGAATGCAGCGGATTATCTATTATTATTATTACAGAATAACAAGCTGAGGCCTCACTGGGATCCAAATCCTGATTTTTAATCAAAGACTTGGATAACAAGCAGGCTGCAGGTTTTGCAATTTGGGCTGAGTAGGACCTTCAGAGGGTAAGTCGCAGCGCCTGTTTTCATTACTATGTGCCATGCGTGGATGAAGGGAGCCACAAGAGACCATTTGGATGAGTGACTGGTGTTTAACCCATTTTCTGCAGACCTTTGTAAGGCTTTCATCCAATATGGCATGTTAAGGATGAAATTTCTTGGTGGAATTTCTCTTCCTGCTTCTTTCAGTAGAGCCTTTGTTCATGCTTCTGCCTGTTGCTCACAGGCCTAATTGGGAAGCAAAGGCCTACTTATGATGAAACTGACATCTAAAATAAGGCTAAAAGAAAATTTCAAAGCTCAAAAGCAGCTGATTGGAGTTAGTTCACATCTCCTCTGTGCTGGATGATGAGAAGGACGAAATTTGCGTGCACACATGTGGGTGGTTGCACCAAGTAAAAAAAAAAAAAAACTTGTCCTGAGTTCTCAATTTGGAGCCAGAAGCTTGTATTGACATTTTCTATGCTATAAATAAATAAATAAATAAATACAATTTTTGGGTCTTCCAAGTTCTGTGTTAAGGGCCATTCAACTCTTCTGAATGACAAAAAAAAAAAAAAAAAAAAAGCTGATTTTTTTTTTTTATTTGCCTTTCTTTTTTTTCTTCTTGTACCATATCTTCCGGAGACAATCTTACAGACATAATCTATGATGACCACATAGAAAGAGAAAAAGGCATTCAGTATATTTCACTCTTTCACATTTCTCAGTTATTTTCAAATGGACACAACCAGCTCCTCCAGCAGGATTCATTTCTGACCACGAGGTTGCTCAGTGGTCCCTGACAGATGTGACATTGCAATTCCCCTGTGTCATTTCAGGATGCTGCAGCATCACAGCCTAGATTGGCTCTTAACAGAAACTGTGTTGATGGTTTCAGGAACTCGAATAAGCACCAATGTGAGAGGTTAGAAGTGTTCAAAGACAAAATCTGGCATAAATCTTATAAAAGAATGAGGGTGCTATAATGGCTTTAAGTAGTTGATAAAAATTTAATTTTCTGGCCATCCTCCAGAAAGTGGATGCCTGATGTTGAATACTTTAGCCTAAAGTTAGATGAACCAAAGTATTTAATCTAAATGATCCCTTGCTCCATTCTTACTATTCTTTTTCTGCCATTATTTTCCATGAAATTTGCTTGCTCAAAACTATACTGGAAGACAAGATTCAGATATTGTAAGTAAGGCTAGAGGAATTATTCATGTAATTTAGCAAACCTGATTGATGGCAGAATTTTCCATCAAATAACTTATTTGCAAATTGGTGACTTCCTATTCACAGCTGAAATCCATCTGTGTGCAAAAGACCTCAGAGAAGCTTTATGTGTCACTTCCATCTCAGTTAAAAAAGCATTTTGAGGCCTCTTGTGGGACTAGCAAGATGAATAGGCCATGTTCTGACCTGCTGCACAGGGGTGAGTTTTATCCTTTCTGACTGGCTAAAATGATACGAACCTTAAATAAAGCACATATTGACATTGTAAGACACTATTAAAGTCCTCAGTGTACCATGGTGATGAACCATGACCAAAGTACTCCCAGGGTTGTAATAATTCATTACTGAAATAGCTTCCTCCTAATGACTAAGGCTGACTGTGTCAGAGAGCTTGGACTTCTAACCCAAGGCTTGTTATATGGTGTTAAATAAATCTCACTTTCTGTTCATTTACCTACTGTACGAAAGGTCATGAATCATAGCTGACAGCAAGATTTGGATAGGTGTCTTTTAACAATCTCCCTGATTATGGGATGAAGCTGCTGTTAGGCAAGCCTGGTCTTGTACCCCCAAAGGAGTGACAGGTACACATGGATGGTACTGAGAAATTCCTTCCCATTCACAACTGAGCCAAATGTTTTCCTTGCATTTCTAATTCTCATTTTCCTTTTTATTTTCCTTTTTATTTTGGACATAGACAAACTGTTGCTCTTTCATGTGAATGCCAGCAACCAAGGAACACAGTAAATTCTTCCTCAATGTGTTTAAATCCATTGATCTTGAACTTTCTCAAGCTCTGCCAGGAAGTGGCACGATAAGAGATGGAGAGCTCATCCTCCCTCAGGCACCACCACTGGGTATTACCTTGGAGCTGAGGGAGGTGGGAATTAGTTCCATTTAACAAAGTAGAAAGTGGAAGGTGGATGTCTCCCACCCCGGGTCAGTGCTCTAACTTCTGCATTACAAGAGAAAAGCACTTCATGGAGCACTCAAGCTGCTCTTCTAAATCAAAAGTGACAGCTAGCACCTTATGAATATCTCTGATTTTTCAGTGTATCTTTCATACACTCTGGAAATACCCTCATTTAGAAACACTGAGCTTTTACAGGACACAGGTCTTGAGAGAATCAAGACTCACGACTTTTGGTCCTGGTCCCATAAACTTTTCCTGTCTGCATACAACCCCTCTGACATCATTAGAGTCATTGGCAGAAGTGAACTTGATGTAAACCATCAGGTATAGAGCAAATGTGAACCTTCCTGACTACACTAGCACCATTTGCCTTTGAAATAAACAGGCGAATAACTAGTAAAGGTCTTAAATGTTTGTTTGCATTTTTCAAAATGTAATAATCTTCATGCAGTGAAACACATGGACCATGGAAATGCTTGCATGAAAATAAATAACCCTTTCTCCACCAGTATCCAGCAATCACAAGGCCCAGTGATCACTGAATTTCTCCTATTTTTTTGAAATAGCCCTTAAATTAGAGATGACCCAAGGTTTTTTTGTGTTTTTTTTTTTTAAATTTACTTTGTGTAAGATTAATTTTACTTAATTAATAAGTAAAGAGAAGATTTAGAGATGACTTTTGAAAATATTTGTTACAAAACATTTTAAGGTGTGACACTATCATAAAGCAATGACTTAAAAATTAACTTCTCTGGCTTTTGCTTAGTTTATTTAGTAATTGCCATCACAGGTGGCAAGTTAGAGAAAGGTGAAGGTGACAGGAAGGTAAAAGAAGAAAAGAAGCACAGGGGAATACATGATAAGAAGAGTTATTTTGCCAAAACAATTTCTGGTTTTTTTCACAACTGCAGTGTTCAATGTAGATCAGATCATTCTGGAAAAAATGTCTGAAGAACTAGACCATCAAACAGTTTCTACTCTTCTTTCCAATAACTAGTAGTTAGAACATGCCATAAAGAGATGAAATACTATAATTATTCTATTTCTCTCAGAGAAAGCTCAGTTATATGAACACTCTAACCACTGGGCTCTGACAAAATGTGAACTGTTGGAAGGTCTGTTGGTGAACCTCTCCCAGAAGTTTTGGGTAGCTAACACTTTACTGATTCGACTCCTCAAAATATGTGGGCACTGGAGTATTTCATTTGAGGTTCCGTGAGAGTATTGTCAACTACAGTAACCTACTCAACCCAGGCTTTCATTTTGGAAAGAAACAATGAAACATTTATATGCTTGTTTAAATGCTAATCTGTTTTTGTTTAGCAACCAGACCAAAGTATTAATTATTCCTACAACCTTACTCAAGGACAAAGATCCTGTTGATGAGCTTCAGAGGGAGTTCATCTTACATAAATGGGTTATTAAATGGCAAATCAAATTCTGTGCTGAAAAAAAAATAAAATAATAAAGCACAAGGACCTCTTAAATCACTTTTCAAACCTTGCAGTATTCAAGACTAGCAGCAGTGGATGAAGAAAGGAGCAAAGGCTTTTCTAAAAATCTCTCCTCAATATTCAGCTGCAGTGAGAATGTTTATACTGGAATGCACAAAGAATAAGGTTGTAGTATTTCAGATCGTGTTATAGTCCCTGCCTGTGTTCTGCTTAGTGGCCTGTCCTGTGTGATCTCATCTAAGGTACTATGTGGAATTGGTGGAATATTTCTCCAGAAGGACAATTCTAAACAAGAAGGAATTAAAGGAATCAGCAGGACTAATTAAGGACATAGAAAATCCCCTTGGTAAAAAACAAGAAAAATCTTATGAGATCATGAAGGAAACAAATAAGAATCAACTCCTTAAAAGAAAAAAAATTAGAATCAATGTTGATTAGGGATAAAATTTTTCTCTGTTTTACCTGACTGATGTTACAAATAAAGGGAATTACTTCTGCCTACATTGCACCTTTACACCTTTTGACAGACCTAGCAAAAATAAAGTGATTTAGTGATTTATATGATCAGTCATCCTTTCTTCATGTAGCAGTTAATTAAATTTGTGATTTTTTTCCATAGAAAATCTGTCTAAGATACCCAATTTAACAATATTCTCAAAGAAATGTGGCTGCTCAGACTGCACATGCACCAACACCTACAATATCTTAGTTTTTGAAGAGAGAATATGTGTGATAATGACTGTTTGAAAGAATGCATTTGTTCATAATTGTCTACTGCAGGTTTTCAAAATTTCCTTATATGTAAACCTTAAAGCTGGATGTAAGGTTGCAGAAAAACACTCCTAGATCTCTTTTTCTGGTTTTGCTCAGAATAGATTTTTCTCTCATATTTGTTTCTGACTTTTACTGCTCTGAGAGTAAAATCTAATTACATATCTTGGTGAATATCCCAGTTATATTTTGTGAAAGTAATTAACTGCATTCTCAACTTTCCCACATTCAGTCTTTAAGAAAAACAGCTATGGCTCATTATCACTCTTTTCTTCCCTCATCTTCTCTGGAAATCTGATACACATCTGCTGGTCACATTGCTAATGAGCAGAAGGTAGCCACTGTCTATTAAGTGAATAGCTAATTTTCATCAAGACCTTGGTATATAAAATATTCATTAGAACTTGAATAAATTGCACATTTCACCATCCAGAACAGCTTATCTAATAGCAAAACAGTGAACAGACCTTAAATATAAATAATGCTATGGAACCTGAACATTTGGAAACATTTAATAGTCAGTGAACTATCTTTTCCTCCTATCATCAGAGATACATGAATATTATAGCACCACCTTGCTTTACCTCTACCATAAAATTAATTACCTTTCAACAGACCCCATTTAATTGCTTATAAAACTGATCTGACTTTCCAGCTTTTTTAGCAACCTGTATGCCATCAACAAAAGTGCTTAGAATAAATTAGCACTCCATCTTTTTGTATGTCCTTCATATAATCAAAAAAATAAAACTAAATAGGTGGCCCAATGCATTTTTCCACAAGCAGTACATATATCTCAAAAATATACTAGAACAGTGTACACACATAGGCTTATTCTTTTAGAAAGAACACATAGTCTGTAATATTCTGACACTGTTGAATCATGAGGATATTACTCCATAAAGGCCACTGTTCTTAACTAAATGATGTTGAGAAACTTGGTAGAATTTTGTGGATTAAATGGTTTACAGAAATGGACATTCTTAGCAATTCCATGGAAACAGTTACAATGGAAAATGAAAGAACAGAATAGAATAGAATAGAATAGAATAGAATAGAATAGAATAGAATAGAATAGAATAGTTGAGATGAGTTGAAAGGGGCTTCAACAATCATCTTCCTGATGAGTCCAACTGCCTGACCTATTCATGTCTGATCAAAAGATAAAGCAGGTTGATAAGGGAATTGTCCAAATGCCTCTAAACACCAACAGGCCTGGGGCACTGACCACATCTCTAGGAAACTTGCTTCAGTGTTTGGCCACCTTCTCTGTGAATAAAGGCTTCCTAATGTCAAGACTGACCCTGCCCTGATGCAGCTTTAAGCTGTTCCTATGAATCTTGTCATGAGATACCAGGGGGAAGAGCATCTGTTCTGCCAGCTATCTAGAATAATAAATTCACCAAAATGTATCATTACAAAAATAATTGTTCACATTGAATAGACTCACAAACCTCCTGCCCACTGCTCAACCCCCAGAAAATGAATAATGTATATAAAATTGTTCTGGGTAAGCATTTTGTGACCCAAAATTCCCCCCCAAAAAAATTCTCACAGAAGAGATAAAATTTTGCTTAACCCCAGTGTAAAACACTAGATGTTATTTTAGCTTTCTACAATTTTTTGATATTTAAAAATGAAGACAAAATCACTTCAATCTACTTTATTCAAAAGCAGGTAAAAATGCCAAATTCCTTTTTTAGATTTCTTTTTTGAGATTTTTTTTTTATTTGTCCAAAAGAACTAATTGAAACTACTGTGACTCTTAAAACTGCCTATTGACTCTCCATAATTGTCTCACTATTTCCTTTCTCAGGATTACATAAGTAGGATTAGCTTTTCACCTACATATTTACATACTCCATGTCTCTGGTTTTAAACTCTGATTTTAAAGTACTTCAGCCCAAAACTAGGGAGTTAATTTTAATCCAAACTACCTCCTCATTAGGAAATGCAGTACAGGCATTTTGTCTAAAATCGCCTTTATTTAAATGCATCATTCTGATGCTTGTGATTCCCTTACTTTTACACTCTGTAAATGGTCATACCAACATGAAGTTGTATGCCAGGATGCTGCCAAATTCATTATTTAAGGGGGTAACAGTGCTGGCTTTACTGGAGATGAATTGTTGTACTAGGTTGGTATGGCCAGGTTTTGGGTGACTACAAGGGTGCCTGGTAGCTAAAAACAGATATTTTAAAAAGTAGGGAATTGCAACAAATTTTGGACATGAGGCTAAATTTTGGCAGTAGGGTTAGCAATGCTGCTGCAGGTTTTGGAGCATGGTCAGAAAGAAATTAGGGCATCCTAGCTCTGGCCCTCACCATGCTCTTCAGTTTGTTTCTGAAGGCAGCTGGAAGACCAGAACTGCTCAAGTTGGCTATGTGTCAGAATCACAGAACAGTCTGAGTTGGAAGGGACTCATCAAGACCAACTCTTATGCCTGAGTGAATGGTCCATATGGAGATCAAACCTGTGACCTTGGCACCATACTCTGACCAGGTGATCTAATGTCAGAACACAACCAACTTGTTTTCCTTCATCCTTCTGCCTTGATTTTTTGAAAATTCAGGAACAAGCTGCTTATGCCTTCTGGCCATCATCAGGATACTCATGTTGTTTCAAATTTCCAGAAATCCTAGGCACAATTCTAGTTTTTCTAAGACATGAGGCCACAGACAATCCTCCTCCAGTCACAACAGATGACAGGTATTCTTACATCCACCTTGCTTTGGCTTCCAGAACCCAGGTGTTCCTTTCAGGTGGCACCAGCTCTGACACTGCAGGTCAAGGAGATAGACCTGAGCTGCTGAGTGGTTTAAGTGTGCCAGGAGACCAGCCAAGCTGTCTCATGATGGGTAGCAGTGATACAATTCCCTGGAAGTCAGCAGTATAGTGAGTCCTGGAAACTGGTGCCCATGACCATTGTTGGTGCCAAGTGCACATTTTTCCCCCTCCAAAGAGCAGCCACATAATTTTGGAGCAGGTGCTGTTGCAAACCACTACACACAGATAACAGGAAAGCAGAGTAATTCTGTTTATTTAATGTAGGGTATGAGGACCTCACTCTTGTCCTGTCCATCTCACCCCTGGACTGCCCCTTCCCACTCCCCGGTCTCATAGTGCCTGGTGGCACTTTGCAGGTACAGGACCCCAAGGTAAGACAGAGAGAATTTATCAGGTGCCAAATTTATCAGGTGCCTTTCAGTCAGGAAAGGAGTGGATTGCTGTGGGATGGTTCAATCTGACCTGTAAAGAATAAAGACAACAGAATTTCCCACTCCCTTCCATCTGTGTGCCCAGACACAGGAGTACAAATGCAAACTTGCTCCAGTCATGCCCTATCCACTTCTCAGTGACAGGATATCACTGTCCTGACCTTGTCATATTTCCCTAGAAACCAGGCTGACCTTTGTCTGACTCAGTTTATTTGAAGTCTTCCCAAGGAATGGGATTGGCACATGGTAAAATGCTTGGGACGTCTCTGGAAAAACATATCATCAGGCTAACATAGGTGTCAGGATGAATCATCTCCCACAGAAGGCTTTCCACAGCCCACACCGCTGCTCGGGTGACAAGCCACGCTCCTCCTGCACTCCGAGCCAGCGCCTCGGCACGCGCTCGCGGTAACTGCAGGGACAGAGAGCAGCACAGACAGAGCTCTGGGATATTGATATTTGACATGATCAAATATTGATCAGCTATGCTGCAGCTGTGCCTGGGCCTGGCAACCACCCCTTTGAGGTCCCACTGTGTCTTTGCTTCTCATCTTGGGGATGCAGCTAAGCCATTCTTAAGATCATTCCTTTGACTTCTCCTTAGACTCAATCTTTGCACTGCTGTGCCAGAGAGGGAGAGAAGCTCCTGCCTGTGCCTCACTGATCCTGACTTGCAGCTAAAAAGCTTCAACAGGAGAGAAGGAAGTGAGTCCTGAGCATCTGAAGTTGGGTCCCTTCTCTGCAGCATCAGAGTTTCTGAAGAGTTCATTTGATTCAGCAGAGGTCTTGATGACTTTCACTGTGTGTTCATCACAAGGCAGAGACGAATACCTAATATTAAGGAATATTCAGTATTAAGCAAGCCACATGAGTTTCAACAGAACTAGTAAATCAAATTTGCCTGGCAAGATTTTACTGTGATTTAGTTCCCCTAAGTAAAAAAACATGTAACTTCTTCCCATTCCAATTACTTCTTTCTTTTTAATTACATGGGGGAAAACTAAATTCCATGTATTTTCTTTTAATAAATTGATAC
The DNA here is from genome assembly GCA_013400585.1 of Chloropsis cyanopogon. NCBI lineage: Eukaryota > Metazoa > Chordata > Aves > Passeriformes > Irenidae > Chloropsis > Chloropsis cyanopogon. The sequence goes on along the minus strand of WEZZ01020532.1, from coordinate 40,661 downwards.
CTTTAATTTTTTTGGTTTCCAGTTTCTTTTTACATAGTAAAGAAAAAAACCCGCTTGTTTCACTTGTTTTCCTGCAATTTGCCATATCGCGTTTCCATTGTCTTTGTTCTTCAGAAATAATCTTGCTATTTTTAATTTTGATTGTTAATACCTTTTGTTACACACCTTTTCATATATTTTCTGTTTTGATTTTACCATAAAATGTCTACACAGAGAAAGAGAGGATACTTGTATTTTTAGAAAGTTATATATTAGTTGTCAAATGGCTTCAGCTGAACAAGCCAGGAGCCATGGTGGCAGATTTTGAGAAATCACCAGGTTCCACTACTGTGAATCTGGACTCCTTTGTGCCCTCTAATTATTTCACAGCGCATGTGAAGCTTCACAATGTGATTTGAAATTGGAGCTTTAGTTGTCATGCTAGTACCATCATTGTTTTTTCTTTAATTTCCCCCCAGTGGATTTTCACCTCACAGATAGACAGGAAAATGGGGAGGGGAGCAGGGGAACAAAAAAAAAAAAAAGAAAAAAAGATCCTTTTTAATTCTCCATCTGTATGGGGCCACAGAAATGTCTTAAGCTGAACACAACAGACTGAAAAATGAGTGGGAAGAGATTATCAGAAGCCTGGCAAGAGGAGAGTGCAGTTGGTGGTCAGGTGAAGGCTGCTTTGGAGGATAAGCAATTTGTGTGTTATCAGTGCAGGAGAGAGAACAGTAGCTCCCTACACTGAAAGGAGATTAAAAGTAACAATAGATTTTTCTGTACACCATAGGCCAATCTGTTAAATGCAAGGAAAGCTGAGAAGCTGCTTAGAGCTGCTGTTTGTTTAATTTTCACCTGCACCCACTTGAACTGTGTAAATGACATGGTGCTTTTCAGAACATATGCACGTTTCCATGTGGCACCATTTTGTGAAACTGTGCCCAGCTAATCTAGCAGTACAAGATTTGCTGTGAGTATAAAAGACATCACCCTTCTCTCACTCTGGGTAGCCTTGTGGTTCCAGAAAAGAATAAGGAAAAGTTATTTGGCTTTTTATTTTGTCATTGTTGCTGTTGTTCGGGTTTTTTTTCTTTTAAAATCAATAGTAATGGGTAGCTGATAGTAAAAAAGGGGGTGTACTACAGAATAAAGGAATAAGTTAAGGTGACCTCATTTGCTGGAGGAAAAGTTAGGAAATTCAAGCATTGGCTCAGTTCAGACCAAGGTAATTAACACCCTTGAATCAGTACATCACATGCACTATTTTGGAAGAAAGAGAATGCTGAAGGAGCACTATAGTCAGGTAGCCAAGACAAGAGTTAGGAGACAGGGATACAGGATTGGGTTTTTTGCTGCTACTGATTTTATATCAGTATATATGTGAATGATTTTGTATAAAGAATGTTACTTTCTCTGGCTTGAAAGGTACTAAGTACATATTATTGATACTATTGTACAGAGGTGATGGAATTTTGTTATTCCACTGGCAAGCCAGCTTCACAAATGTGGCTGGATAGGCATCTTAGCTGTGTAAGCAGAAAGCTCTGTGCTCTCTGAGGGTCTTTTGTTTGCTAAACAATGGCACAGGGCAGATCCAGGAAACCTTTCTGTTGCTTTCTTTGCCGAGTCACAGCATTTATTAAAGTGTGGGCTTGTAAGATGTAAGCCAGCATATACTAATTACTCATAATTTAATAATTGCATATTGTCTTTTCTAGCTGAATAATTGATTTCTCATTCCAGCTGTTCTGCTGACTGCAGTCTATGTTACAATTACTGTTCACAGGCTGCACACTGTTTTTATCCTGTGGGTATGATGAATGTTGCATGATGGCTTCAGCTCTGTTAATTTTTTTTTTCTTTCTATTTTTGTGTGGGGTTTTTTTTCACAACTGCTTTTGAATCAAAAGAAATTTTAAGGATTGCACAGTGAAACAGTTGCATGAAGCAGAGTTTTACCATCGATTACCTCATGATCCATTAACACAGGATCTGGGATTCATTTCCCCTACAGTATCCAAGCCCCTTTCTGTCAGTAAATCCTGGTGTAGCTCTGAAGAGGAAATATGTTCCCCGTCACACACACACATGCAAACATGCATTCTCCTTCCTTTTAAATCATAAATACATTTTTCTTTATAGCTTAATATACGAGTTTTTTTCAAATGGAGTCACCAAACACATAATGTTGGAAATATTTTCAGCTATATTTTCCCTCTTTTTCAAAAGGGTCTCATTAAGAAAAATCCGTGGTTGTTGTTTGGGTTTGGGGTTTTTTTATTAATAAATCTAGTAAGGCTGTCTCTCTGCTTTATGCAAGCTAAACATCTGATACCTTATATAGCCTCTTCCTATCTGTGAGTCAAACTCCATGACAAATTCTTTTGTTCATGATATTCTGACACTTCTTCTCATCCAGGCATCTATTAAATTATCCTCCCTATATTCTGGGTATTTTAGTTAAACAGGAAACTCATTCCATGACATGAGGAGCTGGAGTCAAGTGGACTGACTGGCTCATGAGTTCACTTAAAGCATTTCTAAACTGAAATTTTCTTATTTTCTAGAAAAATATTTATTTTTTTCAATTTTCTGTTGCTCCTGTTTTTCAGGAAAAAAAAAGGTTTCACGCATAAAAATACTTCTTTTTACGAACCCTAAAAACATTATCTACTT
>WEZZ01020532.1:742-27916 GCA_013400585.1 Chloropsis cyanopogon | reverse complement strand
TATAAAAACTGTGAAGTTTGTTTTACTTTGAAAAGTACTATCTTAGGCATCTTGTGGCAAACAGTCCAAGAGAAGATGCAGATTTTTAATAGGGAGAGCTTCTGTGGACAGCAACCTCTATATATGCCAGGTTTTATGTTTTATTTCTTTGGTTAATTATTCTGATAGATTAAATAAAACTTCAGTTTTTCTTTTAGTAACAGTCAGAACTTAGTTTTTGTCATCACATCTATCCCTGCTTCCTTAAGATCCATATCCTCTTCCATGTTATTAGTTGTTCTCTTTGACAATTTCTGCCTGCTCTTGGTTCTCTCAAAATCTGTTTTAGGGGTTAAGGGCATGTTTTTCAAAGCTGTTTAGGCTCCTGATTATGCAAATAGGTACTTGGCAGGCTTTTCAGAGACATCTTAAATGCTGAGGAGACTTGCAATTGATCTTAATGATACTTCACTACCCACCTAATTTGTAAATTTAATTGGGTGACAAATATCTTTGACAGGCTGACCCAAAGTAATCAGAGGCATGCAGAAGACCAGAAGTGACACACTTTTTGGACCAGAATATTACAGGACTCAAAATACTATTTTCTTTGTTGCTATTTTCCCTTTCCTCTTCCTCATTCTCTTTGAATCCCATCATTTCTTTCAGCTTTATGAGGGATTACCTACATCAGATAAAAATGAAGACACAGACATACAGTTCAAACTGTCCATTCCATTGTGCATACACTCCCCATGTGTTGAAGCAACACTTCACAGAATTGTTTGGATAATAAAAGACCTTTGTATTATCATCCAGTCAAACCACCTTGACACAGGTAGGGTCACTCTTCACTAAATCGGGTTGCTTAAAGCCCCATTACACCTAACCTTGAACACTTCCAGCAATGGGACATTCACAACTTATCTGGGAAACCTCTTCCAGTGTCTCACTACCCCTTTTTGCCCCTTCTTATGTCCAGTCTGGATCTACCCTCTTTCAGTTTAAAACACCTGCCCCTCCTCCTGTCACTACAGGACTTTGTAAAAAGTCTCTCTTGGTCTTTCTTACAGGCCCAGTTTAAGCTTGAAAGGCTGCAGTAAGGTCTCCCTGCAGCCTTCTTTTCTCAAAGCTGAATAACCCCAAATCTTTCAGCCTGTCTTCACAGGAGAGGAGCTTTAGCCCTCTAATAATTTTGTTGCGTTCTCTGCAGATGCTCCAACAGGTCCTTGAGCTGGAGGCAGTGCTCCAGGTGAGGTATCATGACAGCAGAGGAGGGGAATCACCTCCCTCAATCTGTTGTCACACTTGTTTTTATGCAACTCAAGGTATTATTGGTTTTCTGCCTACAAGTGCACATTGCCAGTTTATGTCCAAGCTTTTATTGCCAACATCCCAAGTCCTTTTCCAACCTCTCTGTCCATTCACCACCCAGCCTGAAATGGAGCTGATAATTGCTTTGACCCAGGTGCAAGACTTTGCCTTTAGGTTTTTTGAACTTCATGGGGGTCATATGAGCACAGTCTTTTAAAGTACTTTTGAGTGCCATCCCTCAAACCAATCAACTGCACCCCTCAGTGTAGTGTCATCAGCAAAGTTTCTGAGGCTGCATTCAGTCCCACTGTTAGTGTTGTTTAATTTGAAATATTAACAGATTATATTGCATTGATCCCAATTCAGTCCCTTGAGTGGTAACATCACTTCTCACTGGTTTCCACTAGGACATTGAGCTATTGACCACAACTCTTTGAATGCAGCCACTCTGACAATTCCTTATTTACTGAACAGTCTAATCCTGAAATCTGTATTTCTTCGATTTAGCAGAAAGAACTATTTGGGGAACTGTATCAAGGGCCTTACAAAATTCCAGGCAGATGACATCTATAACTCTTCCCTTGTCTACCAATGCAGTCACTCCATTATAGAAGGCCACTAGATTAGTAAAGCATTTGTCCATGGTGAAGTCAGGCTTGCTGTCTTCCTGTCTTCCATATGTTTCAAAATTTCTTCCAGTGGGATCTGTTTCATGATCTTCTGTCTGCAGGGCTGACTTCCATACCTCCAGCTGAGCTTGTTTTCTTTGAATTTTTTTCAGAAAACAAATGAGTAAGACACTATAATTCAGACATAAAAATCCTTCAGAAGTGAAGCCCTTCAGAGTTCTCATAGGTGGTGAAATTATATCTGATCTGTTGCCTTCTGTCTTTGCTGAGGAAACTGACAGTACTGAATTTAATTAGCTGGGGTATTTTATGTTGCTTGCCAGAGATATCTGCAGGAGTTACAGTACACATCAATGGAAAGCAGCCTAGTTTTCTTCCTCCAAACCCCTTAGGTACAGGGAATTTAGTGAAATTATATCTTTCAAGATGAAAGAAGGATTTTCACTGGGGTCATCTTTGCTTTTTGGAAGTTTATTTGGAGATTTGGAAAGCACCAGCAGGTTAACCTCCTCCTCACCAGGACAAATTGAAAATGGTAGAAGTTTTGTTGGATTGTTTAGTTTGGTATTCTTTTTTTCCTTACCCCACTATAGAGAGGATTATTTGATCATTGTGAATACCATTTGCATATGTGTAATTATTGTGTTTGTGGGTTTTTTGCCTCTCCTAGTGACATGAATTGCATGAATTCATGAGCAACTATTTGTTGGAAGATTAGCAGGGAAGCACTGCTCCCAGTTCAGCAAAACAACCTGGGGGTTTGACCAACATGGACCTCTCTCATACTTGGTACAAAAATACCAGAATGACCATTCACAAGATTGCTACTACCAAGAAGTATCATGATCAGCCCCTATTCAGAGCTGTGGCTTACTGAGTTGTCTCCATTAGGATGACTCATGGCCAGCTGTACATTCTTTATTCCTGTTCTGATTGAATGCTGAGGGGAAGGAGGGGAGGACTCAAAGCAAACATAATCATGATGAGGTCAAACATCCACATTTGGGAACAATTATCTGATCATTTAGGATGTTACATAAATTATTTGTGGAATTGACACTTCATTGATCTCCTGGAAGATTCTTATAAAGTAGCTGATTCAGTTTAAAATTACATTTAAGGTACTTTAATGCATTGTTGACCAAGCATTTTCTTGTTTAGCTAGGCTGATGACAATTTTGCTATACATAATGTACAGAAATATATATGAAGGCAAAGCCTACCATCAGCCCCCTCTGATATCAATAAATTATAATGGCTAAGAGCCATAAGTAATATAGGTGTATTGTATATATTTGTACATACTGTATATGTTCATTCAGTAAACCATCCTAAACTATCTATTTTCTTCCTTATCTGTTATTTCCTTCCTCTCGCAAAATTCCAATGGATCCTTCTTAGTAGAGTTTGGTAAACAGAAAAACTGCTAAATTTTTTAATTCATATTTCAAAGGTTGGAAGAAAAGTCTTATGTCTCTTAGCACTCTGGCACTAAGAGCCTTTACAGTATCTTGGCTCAGTTTCCATTCTAAGGTATTTGTTAACACGGGACTCGGATTACTTAAAGCCTGCTTTAAGGATAGAAAACGGCTCCCTGTTCCTCGGACCCGGTCTTTCCCTTTTGGTTGCCGGGCAGCGCAGACACAGAGCGCTCGCTGCCCGCCGCACGGCCGGGGACAGACGCGCCATGCGGGCACAGCCGCCCTCGGGCTGTGCCGCTGCTCTCAGCGGCGCTCGGGCCTCTCTAAAACAAAACTCGTTACTGTGGAAACTGCAATAGAGTCGCCCCCGCCTACAAACGTGACATCAGCTTTCTCGCGCAGCTCAACGCCGCCTGTTCTCCTGTCCCCCGCAGCAGCAAAACCCGTGTGGCGCAGGGGGTGAGCCTCTGAGGCTCCAGCCCGCAGAGTTCACACTCCCGGCCCTCTCCGGGCCGCACGGGCGGGCCCAGNAAATCTTGAAAAAAAAACCTGCCACAGATGGAACATGGGAAGTGGGAGCGCTTACTCCCTCCCTTGCACCGCCGCGAGTCCAGCTTTTCTCGGCCGCTCCGTGAAACCTCTGGGAACTGGGGGCTCCTTCCCAGCCTCTGCCAACATGTGGGAAGTGGGGATCTCTGCTCCTCCTCCTGCCAACCTGGGGGAAGTGGGGATCCCTGTCCCTCCTGCCAAGCTATGGGAAGTGGGGACCTCTCCCTCTCCTCCTGCCAACCTGTGGGCAGGGGCCTTTTCCCCACTTCCCACCAAGGAGCGTGCCAGGCCTTCTCCGGCCACTCCGTGCCCAGACGATCCCAGGCCAACTTTCTATTCAAAACCCACACGTGTTAAACACGAAATAAACTTTTGTGTTTAAACATTGTAGTTTGCTTTTCTCCACCAGTGAACAGTCTCAGCCGATGGCGAACACACACACACTCCCACGCCCCACCTTCACCCCTCAGCTGATCTGGGACAGTTTGGAAAAGCGGCAAAAAAACCCCCAACTTTGAGAAACAACTCCGAAAGCAAATTCCCCCAGCACCATGCCGGGTTGTCCTGGGATTACTAGCAGTTACTGACCTTAAACAGATACACAATGCACACACATAAGTGAGCCACACACTACACAACAAAAAGAGCTACCTTTATATTATCTCCAGTGGGATCTTGGAACCACAGTGTCTCAACCTGAGGCCCTGACAGGGAATTCTTTAAATTTCTGGTAGCAAAGAATTCCTTGCAGGATGTTTTTGGTCCAGAGGAAGGGTACCAGATTCTCTTGTCCCATCTGGGATGCCAGAATAACTGTTGCCTTTTGTCCAACCTGAAAATGAAACTTGAGATAATTTTAGTAAAGTGGTAATGTACAAGAGGATCTTTAACAAAGGCCTTCAGGAACAGTTATGGAAAGATGTCCACAAAAGCCCAGGCACCTCCCCTGGGGGGATAAATTTTTATAGGTTCTAGGAAATAACATAATTGATAAAAAGCACCAATTAGGAGGACAGTGGTGATGCAATTCCCCCAAGGTCAATCCCCTTCTCTGGAGTCCCCCTTTCAGCACTAGCTGTACTTCGTTTGTGAGAATGAATCTCAAAGAGTTGTTCTCAGCCTTGATTCCCAGGAAAAAAACAAGATAAGACAGGGTCTTGTACTTCCTGGGGCTTGGAGCTCTAGAATTTGTTTTGTCCTTCTGTTCAGGGAAAAGTACTGGAAAAACTAGCTACTAATACAATAGAGTTACAAATATGTGTGTGAAGAATACAGAAAACATATAAAAGAAAAAAAGGCAAAACCCAAATGGCATCACTATAAGCCGCGTCATTTTGCCATTCCTGGTTGTGGGAACTGGCTTCAAAATGAATTAAGATCCTCCAAATCTTGAAGAGGTTTTGTGTCTTTTCTCTCTGATTTTGCAGTGCTGCTTTTAATTTTTATTTTTCATGTTTTCAAAAAAATTAATTGGTCATAAATATTTTGACTGGAGATAAAAATGTGTATAACAGCTGTTTTTCCAACTGAAAGAAGTAAAATATATCCAGTGCTAGGTCTTATGGTGGAACTGGTTTAATAAAGAAGACCAAGAAGGGTGAATAATGTCATAAGTCATGAACTCTTGGAGAAATAAAAATAGGATAGAAAATAAGATCCTAAACAAGAAGTGTTCCTATTGTCTTAATAAGGCAAGACCAGTATAGCAAGCATCAAGTGGAGGAGTAAGTGGGAAGATTATATGTCATATTAGTCAAGTGTTAAGGCAAAAGACCCTGAAAATTCAGAATGACTAAAGAAATAGGGCAGTGTTCCAGGAGAAGTTCATGGTAATTTCGGATCTTAAATATATTCCTCACAAATAGAAGAATGTAATTGGAAAATTATCTTCTGTCTTGGGAAATGTGATCATAAACTGCTGCAGTAAGGGCAAGTGGTTTCTCTGTCTGTGCTGTGGTTAAGGACAGGAATATCTGAAAAGTTCACTGAATTGCATAATATTGTCATTGAAAATAATTATTTAAACTCTACGATCAGTTTAAAAACAAGACTGTCACAGGCTTGTTATATTAGCGGGGTTTTTTTTGAGTGGAAGAAGTGTATTTGTACTTGAAAAGGTTGCAGAATTTGACTTTTGAATTAATGGAAGGAGTTCTTACCTGCTTTGAAGTGCTTGATCTTTTCTGTACACTGCAAAATTCAGCTGGAATAAGGCTGCCAAAGTGTTTACAAATCTTAAAAAATAATATCTTTGTTGGCAGCAACCACTGAGAGTGACTTTGAGAGTATGATTCTGATTTCATTTGGGAACATCTCTCTTTTAATTACTGTAGAATAACTGCACATAGATTGGTGAGATTGTGTAGAAATGTGTGACTTCTGAAAAAGTCATCTTTCAGCTACAGTGGAAGTCTCAAATTTTCTAAGATGTTAACTGATGTTAACATTTTATTCTTATTCTAACACCACATACACTGAATAAGCAAAACTTCAGGCCAATTAGCTAGAGGAAAAAAGAGAAAACAGTGTTACTTCAATCTAATTATCAATTTATAGCTCAACTAATAAATGATTATTTTCCAGAAGGACACAGGCAAACCATTTCTCTCTCTATTTATAAATGCAGCAAAAAAATTCTTCCAAGAAACTCAGGATGAAAGTTATATTAGTATTTCTTACCTCAATTTTTCTGTAGGCTGATTTAAAAGAAACAAAAAAGCACAACACAACCTTAATTAGTATATTTATGCAGATAAGAAACCTATCTTCTTTCAAGAGATTATATAAACAACCTTTTCCTCTAATCTTTGCCTCCTTCTCACAATATGATAAACTATTTATTTATTTTGTATTAGGAAAAAAGGAGAATAGATCCAACTAAGGAAACAGATTCATGTTAGGGCAAAAAGAAGCTTAGGAAGTAATTTCTTCCTTGCATTCCTGTGAGCCAGTATTGAAATTATACTCCTAAAACCTCACTTTCAAAGCTATGACTAAAATCCTTGATTACACTACCCTCTTCTATCAGGAAATTATTTCATTTTTCACATTTCCATTTCCGTGCAGTCAAGCAGGACTACTTATATCTTCCTTCCTGAATTAAGTGTCTTGAAGGTCCCAGGTTAAGGTCCTGTTATATGAACAACATTAGAATTTTGCACTGTGATGAGCTGATTCAAATCACTCCAGTATTCTCCATTCCACCTTTTCTAAGGTGTGCTTAAAACCACAAAAAAAATTTGCACACGCAGTTATGCCAATTGATAGTCTGGAAATAAATGATGTCCATAATTTCTGTGGAAAGTTGAGGGATCTTTTTTCAGCTCTGTATTCCTGTGAAGCTAGATGCAATGATTATTTATTTATTTATAATACTTTTTTTTTTTAAGTGATAAACACAGCTATTTCAACTTAGGGCAAAAATGTGAAAAAAAGGTGAAATGTGATCTGGTATCGTCACTAAAAGCAATTGCACCTTTACTTTCCTTAAATACCCCTTGAAATTCAAACATATTTAAATAGAAAAACTTCAATAAAAAGAAGACATGATGATCAGAAAACTGTGCACCTTTTATTAAAGAAATGGGCATATATTTGCTAGTTATGGCTTGTAAATTGAATGATCACAAAACATTTGAACACTGTTTCCTAGTACCACCCAGATTATTAATGCATTTTCCTTACTCTTCAGTGTTTCTCTCAGTAATGGCAGCAAAAATTGAGCCTGACTAGAAATATAATTCAATAAACATGTTTTCTTGGAATAGGCAGATTGCTTTTTGGTTTCATTAATGCATTTTTTATTTTATTTTACTAAAGCAATGCATTGCATTTGCAAGGCACTAATTGCAGAGACAAACATGGGGCTTTTTTTTGTACAGAATCACCAGAGTAAAGACAGGGTGAGACCAATTTCTTCCCTCTAAGAAAAAGAAAGGACTGCCAGCACCACTGTGGTTCCCTCATTATAGCTGTTAAATTTAATTTACTTTGAAATCAGATTGCGGTTCATATTTATGTCCTGCATTTAATGCCTTGAGTTGAGATTAATTTTTGATCTACATATATGGAAACAAAAGATTATTTCCTGTCTTTTTTGTTGTCCGTTTGTTCTTACTATAATTGTGATTTGCATGGGCTTTGGCAAAAGGGCAAACCTTCTCCCTGTGTTCTTACTTCTGCAGAGAGGAAGGTGGGGAGAAAATAGAAGGACAGAGTGAAATGGTGCCAAGGAAAGGGGGTTTAGTGGTTGGGATGGCTCTTGATCCTGACACAGGGGAATGTTTTCCTCTGGCTGCCTGTGCTTTGCACCATTCAAAGCTGAAGAGATGCATAAAAATTACCTAAACGGATTAGATCAGTATTTGGGTTCTTAGGGTGATCAGTAAGAATGCTAAGACACAGTTGAAGATAACTGGAGCGGTCATTTTCTATATTTATTGATTTTCCAGACAAGTTCAACCCCCTATTTAGTCAGTATAATCAACAGAAAAATTGTGGGTTTTTTTCCCATGAGTTTTCCATGGCACCTTTAAAGGCTTTCTTATGATCCTGAGGGGTTTGTACATCCTTAAAGAGCTGGAAAGTAATTAGCCCACAGGGGGAATAGTTCCACTAAAGAAGTCATGGAAATTGAGATTCCTCCTAAATTTTTACNGGTCATTTTCTATATTTATTGATTTTCCAGACAAGTTCAACCCCCTATTTAGTCAGTATAATCAACAGAAAAATTGTGGGTTTTTTTCCCATGAGTTTTCCATGGCACCTTTAAAGGCTTTCTTATGATCCTGAGGGGTTTGTACATCCTTAAAGAGCTGGAAAGTAATTAGCCCACAGGGGAATAGTTCCACTAAAGAAGTCATGGAAATTGAGATTCCTCCTAAATTTTTACTAGGTTTTTTTTTTTTTTTTTCCCTTCTCTTTTCTCCAACATACATTGGCAGTGCCAAGCACTTCGTCTCCCAAATTTTAATCCCAACTCTCTGCTTTCCTCTCTGGCTTCTGTGGCATGTTTCCATCAATCTCACATTGCCTCCTCTTTGTTTTAGAGCTTTCCACTTATTAAAAAAAGAAAAAAAAAAATCAGTTTTCATGTTACCATCTTGTCGTATACCCAGTAAAAGAAGAGCGGGCTTTTAAGGCAAAGTTGCTTCCATGCCTTAAGGTTTTCTTTCCCTTTTACATGCATTTATTTTTTCACTTCCTGTTAGTCCTTCTCACATGTGTTAAAAAACAAACAAACAAACAAACAACCCCTCCCCCAAAAAAACAAATGCAAAAACCCCCAAAAAAACCCAAAAAAGCAACAGAAAACCAAACCAAAACAACAAAAAAAAACTCCAAAAAAAACCAACGCAACGAAACCCCAACCTACAAAAAACCAAAAAAACAACAACAAAAAAAACACCAAAAAACAAAACAAACAAACAGAAAAACCCAACAAAATGTATTTAATGAAATCTACCAATTCATAGGTCAGATCTCTGGATCATCATGTTGTAGTTATCAGTGTTTTCAGTTACACATTCCTCAATGATACTTACAACTATTTATTTATTTATTTATTTATTCAAAATAGTCTGTGTCATCTGTTACAATGTTCACCCTTGGATTTGAAAATGCTCCCTCTTCCATGGGGAAAATCCATCTCTGGATTGCCCAGCCCTTTGATCTCACCTTGATGATTTGCCAACAAATGGCACATTGAAGCAGCACTGCTGAAGTGGTGCAGCTCTCCAGAGCCCCTAAATACGTTTATGTGATGCATTAAATGTAGCTCAACCTCCCGCTGACCTGGAGTTCAGCTCTGCCTCCCTGCCTGGGATCAGGCTGCTCCACAGGGAAGGTGGCCTGGGAGCTGACCTTGGCATGGAAGGCACTGCTGAGGTGACAGCAATCTTTTATCCTTATCAATTTAGATTCCTTGTGGTCATGGGGAATTCTCATGCAGAAGAAGAAAGGAAAAGCTGTAATTTTATATTCACAGCCAAGGCCGTTCCCAGCTCCTGTGCCACTTTGTGGGTGACCTCTTTGGGCTCAGGGACAGATTCTGTCCGGGTATCCTGGGGTTTGTTCAAAGCAGCGCACATCTAACATGCTCCTGTTTCCTTACAAGCTCAGTCAAACCCCAGCATTTTTCCATCTACTTCTATCTAAAATACATTATAAAATGGATGCTACTGAAAGTTTCCAGGTGCAGAATTTATACCAGATGCTTTGTTTTGGTTTGGTACCAATTCCCTGTGTTTGTATTGATGCAGAGCTTCAGGTGGATACTTGCTAATCTTCTGCATGCTCCTTTTCTCAAGTGGATCATGGTCCTAGACTACACCATATGAATTATGATGTACTATTGTTAAGCCCTGATACAGTACTGGAAGCTTGCATTATATTAAAAGTTAGGATATATCTTTGCAGTTTTACTTAAACACTTTTAACAATATTCATTCATTCTTTACTCTGCTGCAAAAGTAATAGTGCTTTTTTAAAATTTGAGGTCAACAAAAGTGTTTTAAAATAAAGGGAATTGGAAAAAGCATATGTTACTTTGGAGGAGGAATCTTCTTATCAAGTTGTTTTTATTTTAATAGCCTTCATATAAACACTTTCTATAAGCCTCATATTAAAAGAAAATAGGACTTGTTCTTAGTACTTAGCTTGTATGAAAATCAAGCCAAATCTTTTGATGAAATCCATTTGATTGGGCTAAAGAGAGAGACATTGAATTCAAGGGGTTATCTTCAGCCTTGGTAGCAAGTTGTAGAGTGTTGGTTTGGGCTGCTGTTCGTCTCTTTCCCCAGCACACCTGGGTAGGTGGGTACACCACTGGCTGTGAGGCAGAGGAGGCAATTCCTACCCTGAGCATGTGTTCATTTCTTCTGTCCCTACACTGCCCCTACTCCCTCTCTAATTGAGAGACTGGAGCATGTCCAGGGAAGGGAACAGAGCTGGGGAAGGGTCTGGAGCACAAGTCTGGAGCACAAGTCTGATGAGAAGCTGCTGAGAGAGCTGAGTGGGCTCAGCCTGGGGAAAGGGAAGTGTTGTAGTTTGACTAGGGGGGAAACTTACCACTCTCTACAGCTCCCTGAGAGGAGGGTGTAGTAAGACAGATTATCAGGATTCCTTTCCATTATTTCTGTGTAGCCTCAATGAGAAGCTGCTGAGAGAGCTGAGTGGGCTCAGCCTGGGGAAAGGGAAGTGTTGTAGTTTGACTAGGGGGGAAACTTACCACTCTCTACAGCTCCCTGAGAGGAGGGTGTAGTAAGACAGATTATCAGGATTCCTTTCCATTATTTCTGTGTAGCCTCAGTGTGCTTCAACAGCAGCATTTCCCACAGTAATTTGGAGCTACTTCTTCAAATCTCAGCTGGCATCAGAAAAAGCAAAGAAAGGAGGACAGATTTCAAAAGCAAAACTTCTGTACCTAAATTCCTTTTGTTCCAGTTCTAGAATAGATTAAGTGAAGCCTAGAACAGATCATCATCTATTTATATCCTCAACTTTAAGTGTCACACTGTCTCTTGATAAACTCTTTCTGTTTTTTTTCGTGTTTGAGAAAAAGGAAAGCTGCTTCAGTTTTTTGGGCGCAGAATTTTTTTTTTTTTCTTTTTTGTTTCTTTTTTTTTTTCTTTTGTGAAACTGTCCAACTCCCACAGCTCCATAAGGTCTCAAACAAAGTGGTCTTTAGGACCCAGACAACATACAGGATAAAGAAAGATGTTAGTGACATTTTACCACTTGCTCGTAAGTTTTCATGGTCTTTCACAGTATTTTCTTGAAGTTTCTAAAAAAAGGACCTAAAACTGCTGCTAACACCTCCAGTCAATTCACTCTGATCTTGTAATCAAACAAGGCTGCAGAGAATATGCCAGGCAATTTTTCTGTAAAGTGTTTGAACCTTGCAGGCATATTTCTGGTGCCAAAAATCATTACAGAATTGAAAACCTCTTAGTCAGGTACAATCAAGTGTGAATCTTGGTCTCTGGGTATATAAATTTTTACATTTAAGGCATGTTAGTGTTAACAGCTTGACAGCTTGTCTGAAACAATTAATTTTTTAATCCAAAGGATCTCTCCTGTCATAACTTTTTACCATTATCATAGAAGTGTTTGAGTACAGCCTGACAGCAAGTCATCCATTTTCTTTAAAGTAAATGGCACGATGATGATGATGATGATTGCAATTATATTATTCACTCTATGAAACAGACACCAAAATTTTGACTAACTTCTGCCAGACTTCTTTTTTGTAGCAATATATTTTAAAATTATTTTTTCTACCCTTTAGTATTTTCCTGTTGAAAAAATCCTGCTGACATTATATATGTGTGCAATCAATGTGCACATATTTATTCCAAATTTAACAGATAAGCAACACTTTTCTAGAATGAAATTGTGCTGTCTTGCTAAAAACTTTTCCCATCACTCTCTGATTAAATATCAATAATAATAATAAATAAATCTGGAGCTGATGTCAGGTAGGCATTTGCAACCTTTGCTGTTCTAGATATGAGAATGACACTTTGAGGCCCTATCAGCTGTCTGAACATCTGTTTGGATCTAAAAGGGAACTGATAGAAATAAATAGATATAAAATCAATTGTCATTTATTAAGATATGTAAGTTTCACTTTATTTCAGTAGGGTGCTTTTTCCAGTAAGGCTATTTAAATAATATTTTCTGAAATTAGCCAATTTTGTAGTTCATAATTACTTCAGATTAATGTCAGGAGGTTCACAGAAACTCAGGCTTTTAAAATGTGGGCTTTTTCTGAATTTATTCTGTTCTTTGTAGTTTGCCATGATACCACTGCCTCCTTTTGCCTGGGTGTTGTCTTCTATGGATTTTGACATGGTGAATCTTTTGAATAATTGAATCATTTATTAAGATGATGAGGCTGGGCCCATCAAACCACTCCTGATAAAAACCTTCATCCAGCTTTAAAAAAAAAAAAATTTCCTCAAATACCAAATAAATCTTTTAACTTCATCATTTGAAGACACTTTTATTTTTGAATCTTGAACGTAACAAATTGTTTAAGATTAAATATCTAAAAGAAAAGATTTTAGTTAAAGTAACTAAACCTGGTCAGCATTTACTTCTTTCAGTTTCCTGGGAAAGCTGTTTCTCATTCTCTTTACTCACATCATCTTATAAAAATAATGCAGATTTGCCAAACAGTGTTAACCTAAATTCAGAGGTCACTAGACGTTCTGTAAGACAACACCCCACTAAAATGGACAATTAATTACCCTGACTTGCTAGATTTAAAGTGGATGGAGAACAGAGATGCTGATGCTGTGCGTTCCTGCGCCACTGCCCTAATCTACAGCTGTTTTCTGTGAACATCTTTGTACCCATTTCTGTTAAAGTCCATTCAGTTCCTTTTTCCGTTTGCCAATTTACTCCACGTTGCACGCCTAAAGCCTTTTTCTGACTGTTCCCGTTCTCCAGTCTTCCTTTCATATGTGTATTGACAGTCCTTTGGGCTGTTCTTGCCTCCTTCAAAATCTGGCTTGAGAGGAAGAAGGAGCTTGAATTGATGAAGTGCTCACATCTCTTTTTTTTGGCTGGATTGACTTTCAGTCATATTAAATTAATTAACATCTGCGGATTCCCAGTGCCTCTACCACACACAACTCTTTCAGGTTGCCCAATATGCAGTGATTGGAACTCTTTTGTGGGTATTGTGGTCAGAAGTTTCTTTCATGACTGACTTAACTAAAAGTTACAGAGGGCTTTGGTGGCAAACACAAGCTAAGAGCTTCTCTCTGGGTGTTTCCTCCTCTATCACTCTGTCTCTCTTACTGATGGCTGTAACTATTGGTTCAGGATGATTTCAGTGGCCTTGAGATCAGCAAAATTTATCTCTGACAGCACTGAGATGTGAATTATTATTGATGCTGAGGCAGACCATGAGTTTGTGGGAGCTTGTTTCAGGGTTTCACCACTGTAACGATGAAAGAGTTGTCAGACAATATGATTTCTGCTGCATCCTAAGTTCCCTAATTGTTTATCATATTAACCTTGGGTGATCTTGCAATCTCCTGTCTGCAACATTAATCAGCTGACATCATCCTGTGTTCTGAAAGGACATTATCAAATCCAAAGACAAGAATACATCTCCAATGAGAAGGGCAGTGGGGCTTGGTGACCTGAGAAAGGGGATTGAAAAGACCTTTACTTTTTATCTTTGCCATATAACCTCAGATGAGTCACTCCCATCTTTGGATTGTTCAGTCTTTTGTCTGATGGAGAATTGTCTGAGCTGCTCTGCATGCTGCTTGGCACACAGGCTGCTCCTGGGCTTACTACTGCTAAAACCAGGAGCTCGCCCAGGCTGGGTTCATTCCAGGTCCAAGTTATCATCAGAAGGCACATAATGACAGGCACTCAAATAACACTACAGACCTAAACAACATCCAGGTCATCTCGATGTATTTTAAGAACTATTGTTAGCCAACAACTAATCCTAAATGATTTTCAGCAGGAGTATTGCAAAAAAAAGGTTGCACAAAGGTTTAAGGAATTTTAGTTTGGGCGATTTGGGCCTGTATTTTTTACTGTTAGGTGTGAGTTTTGTGTTGTTTGTTTTGGGGGGGAGTTTGTTACTGTTAGGTTTTGTTTGTTTGGGTTTTTTTTGTTTTGTTTTGGGGGGGAGTTTGNCTTTTTTTTTTTTTGTTGCTTTTGTTTTTGTTTTGTTTTGGTTTTGTGTGGTTTGTGTTCCTTTCCCCCTCACCCCCAGCTGAAAATGGCCACATTTGTAATGTCAGCTCATATTTGATGGGAAGAAATGTTGAAGTTCAGTGAAGTCAGGCTAATGAAATACTTTTGCCATGGACTGTTCTGCAGCATGATAAACATATGAAAGAGAAAATTGCACTGCAAGGACAAAAGCATTGTACTTATGAAATGCAAATGATTTATGTAAGACTCAAAGGAATATTTCAATAATTCTCACTTGGTAAATGAACTGGTTTTATAATGGGATGAACTTCATGAAAGGTGAAGCAGATGTAAACCTACACAGAGATCAATTATTTGATTTCAGCTGCAAATACAACACCTTTCATAAATGGTTTGAATTCACTGGATGCCTGGGTTAAACTGATGGATGTTTACTTTGTGTATCAGTAACACAATCTTTTCCAGACAATGATGGATATGATTAAATGGCCTAGGGCTCTATTGGGACCAGACACAAAATATTCTTCCGAATTCTCTTTAGGGGATGAAGCAGTGTGGCTCAGGATATTTGACATGAGCACTGACTGTTACTCAGCACTACTCTGTCAGGTATAAAATGGGTCTTTGTGTTCCCCAAACTGAGCCTGACACTTTGAATACATCAGGAATGCTGAAACTTGTGCCAAAAATCACTCCTGTGGGCTACATTTGAGACCTTTTCTGGAGAGGGTCAGTCGGGTAATTGTATGCCTGCACACAGCCCAAGCTTTGTGTTGGGGTTTGGCTGAGTCTGAGCTGAGTTTGGAGAATTTGGGACCATCTGCAGCAGGTCTGCAGGGTGTTTGGGATCATCTCAGAGCTATGCTTGAGTTACTCAGCAGTATGGACAGCAAGAAGTGTCTCTTGAGGCATAAGATTTAAAAAAAAAAAAAAAAACCAAAAAAAAACCCCCTAGAAAACCTAAAAAAAAAAAAAAAAAAAATCCTGAAATCGTACCAAAACTGCTGACATAAAAGAAAAAATGCAAAAAATTCCTTATGTTGACTTCAAAATTACCAATTGATCTGACAATTGTTTTAATTTGGGGTGACTTGAGTATATTACAGATGCTAATTTATGCTCTGGGCCTGAGCTCAGCACTGTGCCCAGCGAGAGCCCTGCAGCTCAGATTTTGTGCAGCCGTAAGCTCCTCACTGCCTGAATACAAGAGGACTCGTGCTGTCAGCACCTCCTAAGCAGCTGCTTTTCAAACTGAGCTGTTTGCTACCAACGACCTTCAGTCCTTCAAAAACACAAACACCTGCCCCCTGCTCAGAGTGAAAAACAAAAAACAAAAAAGGGAAAAAAAGAGAGAAAAAAGAAAACCAAGAGAGTAGGTAGGCAGAAGACCATGTACATCTTGATGGGAATCTTTTATTTATTTATATTTTTCAATTAATAAATTCATAACTACTGCTACAGAGTTGAACCTCTATTCTGGCAGAGTGAGGCTGGCAAGATATTCATAGGATAACACTTACTGGGGAAAAAATCTATTAGAAAACTATTCAGCTATGTTGATGTGGTGAATGGAGCAGTTTTATTCCATTAGCATGCATTCAACAAAGAGAAGTTAATTAGTTTTGAGAACTTCTGATATTTCAGTAAAACTTTGGACTAATTTTGAGTTGGATTTTTTTGCCTTCTGGGGATCCTGTCAGTATTTTCAATTAACAGATTTCCCTTCACAAGCTCTTCAAAGAAATTGTGTTAGAAATAGAGGAGAGCAAGGACTGCATTTTTCATTTCATAGGAAATACACAATTCCTTTCTTGTTATAAAAAGCAGGAAAAAAAAAGAAAACAATCAAGTTTTGTATATAAATTAGGTTTAATAATTCTGAACCAAGTAGTATAAATAAATTCTCTCTAGTAGTTTATGTATTAGAACTGAAATAGGAAATCACTGCAACTGCCCCATTCTACCCCATGGTAAGCAACATTCAAAGATATCGATCTCATTTCTTCCTCTACCAAACAAGAGTTTCCTTATAACTCTTAAAACATCACAAGAATTATCAGTATTTCTGGGGAAATCCTTAATCCTTTGTTGGTTTTTAAGTACTTTTAAGGATGTATGTGACCTTCTGGCTTTGCTCTAGTATTAATTAAACAGATTTTTTGAAAATATGAAGAGTTTGCCATAGTATGTAGAACCAAAACCTACAGTCCACAGTGAAAAAACGTGTTTTGTCTTTCTTTTCAGGAGAAACCTGATTTTTTTTTTTTTTAATGGCATGTGAGTAATAGATGCTTATGTTCCATTTCAGCATTATACATCTATCTACAGTAAACATGAACTTTGGTCTATTATATTAAATGATGACACACGAATGCATCAAAGAAATGGATTTTTGTCAGCCAAGTGCCTAATGTAAGGATTGTTGGTGATGTGTAAGGACTGGCTGAATGATCTCTGGGTCTGGTACACAGGAATTCTTGGTGCAGAGAAAAATAATGTGTTCATTATTGCCTTTCTTCATGCTTACCGTCAACTAACAGTACTCATAGGCTGCAGCTATGCTGGCCTGATTCTGTATTGTTTTATCTATCCTGCAACATTGAACCATCTCTTGAGCTGTTATTCTCCAGATACGGCTTTCGTTTAATTACGATTGTCCCACTATAAAAATCTTGATTTGTTCACAAAAATTACTTTATCCTTGTTTCCTCTTCCTCAATGACCATGAGTTTTCTTCAGCTC
This sequence comes from Chloropsis cyanopogon, assembly GCA_013400585.1. Lineage (NCBI taxonomy): Eukaryota > Metazoa > Chordata > Aves > Passeriformes > Irenidae > Chloropsis > Chloropsis cyanopogon. The sequence continues at coordinate 10,596 of WEZZ01020532.1, read as the reverse complement.
TAAGAACTGTGAATCTCATACTCTTTTTTTTCTTCCTTCTTTGATTCTCTCTTCTCCAGACAATTATCTCAACCTTCTCTCTTCTTGCCTTCAGGGCTTAAATTCACTAAAAGCTTCCTCCCTTTCAACTGAGTGTTTGTAGCAATGATCAAACCAATCATAGCTCCCAGTTTTCTGTACTCTAAAAGATACGTGTTGGGGCTTATGATTCTTTTTTTTTTTTTTTTTAAACGTCCTTGGTATTTCTAGACAGTCAAAAAAATGCTGGCCAGTTCTTCTGCATTTCTTCCATAACATGCACTCAAAATTACATCACTCTGAGGTCTCACTTCTTCCATGACTGTGCATTTTTTTTAGGAGTCTAAAATGCACATTTGTAAAGATTTTTACCTATGGTATTGTCTAATTTCAGGTTATGGAAACTAAAGAACAGTCAAGGAAGGACTGTAGCGTCTATGTGAGCACTGAGCCTCCATAAACAATTAATTACTGGGCATCTGAAATCGTCCTTGAGTTCTCTTGGACACTTCTCAGCTGTTCTGTTTCAGCTTCCTTCCTCCAGGGATGAACTGCTCTTGGTTCTTTAGAGAATCTAATGCAGCCAAGCATTACCTTGAAAGAAAATACATGAGGTTTCTTCAGAGGAAGGCACAGACAGCTTTTAGCATGGGTTTAAGATTTAAAAAAATAACCTTTTTGCATCATTATTATGGTTTTGGATAATTTTTTTTAAACATCCCACACTAATATTATCTCAATCAGTAGAAATAATAGAGTTTATTTGTTTCATTTGGACTAATCTATTAGAACTATAATGATTCTTTTCACAATTAATACTAGCTTCTCAGTTAAATGTTATGATAAACAACTGCAGATTAAGCCGCTTTGTATATATTTTATATTCTCTCTTATCATTTTGGAAGTATAATCTTGGTGTTGACAGCAACAACAATAAAAGAAGGTAGGAGTCACACTGTATATAACAATTGTTTTACTTTGATCTGCAGATTTGTGTGGTGTGTGGTGGAAGACAGCAATGGAGGAATAGGTATTAAAAGGGAAAATATTTATAGGATTGTAAGCAAAAAAATAAATGAACTCCAATATCAGATCAAGCAAAATAATGCAAAGTTAGTTTGGGGGATTATCATGTGAAATGTCAAATCTAATATTCCAATAATAGGAATCCTTTAGTTAAAGCAGATCAAAAAGTCTGCAACAAATCTTTTCTGACAGAGTTTTAAACAGATCTTTAATAAAAATTGTCTTGTACAGAACATTTTAATTTTCTGGGACAAATCCCACACATAGAAGCTGGTTCAGAATCTTGCAGCAGCTTTACTTCAGTTCTCTCATATTTACGCTGGTGTGACTCCCTGCAAAGGCACAAAGACACCTTTCCCAGGGTGCTCTCAGAGAGTGAAACACACAGGATGCAACATCTCCCTTCACACAGCACAGGCATTGGCATTATATGAGTCAAATTCACACTAAAAAAACAAACAAAAAATGAGTATAAGGCATCTACTACAGTAAATATGATGTGCCTTTAATTACATTTTAAATTAAATAGATAATGATTTTTAAAAGGTTTCAAATTATCTCTGATAAAAATTTTTGCCAATTAAAAGTATTTTTAAAAAAAACCCAAACTTTTGCATCCTATACTAGAACTTGTTGTCAAACAAACAAATGAACAAAGCAAGAGGACAAGATTTTTTGCACAAATTCTGAATGACATTTGGTTGGCCTCGTAATGATCTAGAAGACTTTAGAAGAAGAAGGGAGAGTAATTTCTATTTCTATGAGGTGATTGGTATAGATTTATTTTGACCAACTTTTTTTTGATGCTGGTTACTATGATAAATAAGCTAGAGGAATTGTCTAATTCAATTCCTTTCTCAATACAGTGCTAGTATCTATTTCTGTTGAGAACATATCTGTCTTCCTAGAGGACAGCCTTGGAATTGTTACTCAAAATATCTCGGTTTTAAGCTAGAATTTATTTTTAATTTCTGCTCATCTTTAACAATGAGAAAGATCTAGTTGCTTGTAGATATGTTTTATGAATGTTTAAGTTCTTACATTTCTAAATTTAGGTATTTATATTCATATTTAGAAACATAGGGTTTAGGTTTCCAAGTCTGAAACTTTTGGCAATGAGAGTTTCTGTCGATTCAAAATACAAACTGTGCCAGGAGCAGCTTGTTTTGCCAGACAGGTTGCCACCTGGAAATAAGAAGGTAAATCCATGGATTTTGATGTGATTCATGTTGATCGTTTGATATTATTGCAAGCAATTTTGTAGTCTATAATTACACACATTCATCAAACAGCAAAATTATGGGGGAAATTGAAGGTGTTTTTTTGTCAACAAGTTCAAATTCAGAAGAATTATTACCATGGTGGTGTGGGGTTGTGGTCACACTGCTGCCCTAACAAGAAGCTCTGCATGCAGGCTGGTTCTTACACACTGCACTGAGATCTGCTCTGCTCTTAGAGGTGTAACAAGTTGGTCTCTACTACTGAGAGCAACTCTGTGTCCCTTCTTACTTGGTCCTTCATCCTCTGCTAATTGGGAAACATGAGAAGTCCTTCAGATCTTTCTCTGTGTATGTGGTGGAGAGAGAAAGTGAAATTGGATTATCCCAAAATGTCAGGTGTTTTAATTCAGGTTTCTCACAGGCCACTCGGAGTCACATACCTCTACTAGTAATATTTCAGAAGTGTTTTATGCTGTGATTTTTGCCCAGTGCAGCATCACCTTCCCAAAGGGTTCCTGGATGAGATTTAGCAATTAGACTATTCCAGGGATCCCAGCAGGCAATCCCAGCAGGGATCCCAGCGGTTTCAAGTGCTGAGCACTTTGGGTGACTGGCGGGTCATTAACATGGATGCAGGACTCCTTGCCAGCTTACCTCAATGTCTGGGAATGCTTCAGGGTACACATAGGTTATTGATGTAGATGTAGCTACAGCATGCAGAGATTTCTCCCTGGATTTCAGATACCTTCCCACCAATAATTTTAGTGAAATATATGTGTTTCAGTGGAATGCAACAATAACTAATCAAATAATAATTAAAAAAAAAAAAAGAGGTAAAGAAAAGAGAAAAATGATCACTTTTTTGAATGTCAAATATTCATTAATGGTAAAATCATAAACTAGACCCATTTTGAATATTAAAACAGAAATTACACTTTAAAAAAACCCCACATTTTTGCATCTTACAGACTTGTGACTAAGGTGGCTTTCGGGAATTATTATGCTCCCAAAAGCTGCGGAGATTGGACCCAGTTATCCATGTTTGGCAAACTGGGAAAAGCAGGGAGCTAGTGACTGTTTTTGAGAAATGAGATAATTCTCCTGTGTTACTTAAACTTCTTCAGGTTTTTTTTTTTTTACTCTAATCCTTTGGGTACATGAGGTAAGGAGATCTTTTCTATGTTGCGGTGGAGGAAAGACTACTTTTACATGATCCACAACAATATGGAGTCCCAGAAGTGTGAAATACATTTTTGGAGTATGGGAATTACTGTATGCAAGGGGATTTTCAGATTTTCAAAAGTTTTTCTCTGCAATATTACCAGCTCTCCTGGGGTGACTTTATGATGCTGAATTGTATCCCCATTCATCTGTTTAGCCCAGAAATAAATTCTGCACCTCTAAGACTGGTTCTGAGAGCCAAGGGGAGGAGAAGAAGCGTGGAGTTTGCAGAAACTGCACTCACTCTTCCACATTCCTGCTCCTGGACTGTGCTGTCTGCAGCACAGACAGTGGGACAGAGCTCTCCTTTGCTTTTAGCTAGTTTTTAGCTCTCTGAGGCAGGGAAGTTCCCCAGATTGTGGCATTTCTTTTTCTTGGAACTGATCAGCCCTGATCTGGACTGAAAACCCAGATAACCACCGGGAGCTCACGCCTGTGGCCATCGGGGCCTGGGATGCGGCATTCTCCAGCGCAGGAGGACTGATAGACTGGGTGAGCCCAGCTACAGCCCACGACAAGGACTCTGAATTTGCCATCTCTTCAGAACAATGAGAGGTTGCATTGTTTAATATTATTCATTTTTCCATGTTTTTGAGTACTTTGCTTGTTAAATAAACAGTTTTTCCACTTTTCTCAAAGGAGGTTTGTCTCCCGAACAGGTGGGAGGGGGAGGACAGCTGAATTTTGCCCTTTAGGAAAATATCCCTTTGGAAGTTCCTTTCCAAATTTGTCCCAAAACCAGGACACCAACATCTATCAAAACAGTGAATGTTGGTCAAGAACAGTAAGTATCTGTTTTCTCTGACAGTTTCCCACCAGTCTGAGTGCAATTCCAAAAGTCTGAGACTTTTTTCCAGCTCCCATTGAGAGGCATCCATTTGGTAGCAGTTATTTCACTTGTTCTGGGCTGCTTTCCCTTCTTACTTCCCAAGCTTCTTGGAACCTCCCTGGGCTGACTAAATCACTACCTTAGTGCTAGAAAATACATAGCTCAATATATGGAAACAGAAGAGGTATAATTTATTTTAGTTTTTGCTTTCCACCCTGGAAAAAGAATGTATAAAAAGTACAATGTGAACAGAAGTCCATGGGTGGAAATAACCTTAAATTGGCAGCTGTTGTTATTTTACTCTTTGTTGATGCTTCTCTACTGTGGAAAAGGCTACTTGACTGATGCTATGAGCAAAGTAGATAATGATTGTAAAACAAACCACAAATTAACTGTAAAAAAAGTTATTTCTCTTGTGACAAAAAGTAGGATTTCTGGGCATACATCCATTGTTCATTATATTAGGTGCTGTACAAACATGGACCTACTCACTGACCTGTTTTTAAGGTTTCCAGTTCTTAGAAACGTGCTCATCTTTTTTTCATCTGTGAAAAGGGAAGGCTAACATGAGGCATGAGGCTTTGTCAATACAAAGAAGGCAAGTCAAATTAGGAACAGACAACTCATTGTGCTGAATCGGTGAAGACAAAAGCCACATGATAAATCTTTATGCTCCAATTTTTACCTCTTGCCCTTGAGATCCTCATTACAATCAGTGGGTGGTAGAGCATCATGCTTTAGGGATACACCAATCTGCTCAGAAATAGCTGAGGGATTCCCATATGGCACTTTAATGTCTTCTGCAGGTATCTTTATACCACTGTAGACATCACTAATGTCTTTAGTATTAGTGTAATGGGCCCCTGGGGGGTTTAGTAAAGACATTACATGATCCTGTAGCATATTAAGAAATTTGTCAATTGGCACATGTTCTGATAAAGCAAATAACATCTGTAATATATTCCAAAACATCACTGCCAAATAGAAGAAAGTCAATAATCTCAGGAGTCTTATTCAGTGGCTGTGAAAGCTGGGGTGTTCCTGTTGTGGTCTGTGAGGCAGCAGTTAATTTTCAGTAGTGTGCTGGTTGCTGGGTGGTTTCTTTGTCTCCTTAAACAGCTCTTCCTCAGCCCCTTCTCTTTCCATGTGCATTCAACACAGCAGATGCTTCATTACAGTCCTGTGCCACCAAAGGCCCTTTATGTGTTCAGAGATTTTGTCCCATGTTGGTCAGGGATTTGTTTTAATGGTGGAATAAACCGAATTAGGTGAAGCTGGATTTGTTGCTACCTAATCTCCTTCATTTTGTCCTGCTGTCAAGGCCTTTGTTTGTCTTCCCTCACTCTCTTCCTTTGTGAGGCTGTGAATCTTCTGTGCTTACAAATCACTCCACAGAACACTTCTCCCAGAAAAAGGCGCCTGAAGTGAAAGTGATGCCTGAAAACCGAGACTTAGAGAAGCATACTCTGCAGCACAGATATGTTTGTGAGTTTGGAACAAAATAACAGAGAATAGTTGAGCTTGGAAAGGACCTCTGGAGCTCTTCTTGTCTAGCACCTCTGTTCCAACGAGTTCAAAATAACCATGTCTTTCTTTCTATACAAGGCTTTCCAAATCATATTTGAATGCAAAATATGCTGAAATGGCTGTAATGTGGCAAAAACTATAATCCTGCATATAAGGGTAAAGCCCTCAAGCATTAAAATAATGCTTCTGGGAAAATAAAGATGAAAATAGTTACTCACATTTCTAAGGTAAGAAATCTTCTATCCATTCTTCCAATTTTTTTCAAAGGCATATAAACATTAGTCTCCTGATTTTTCAGGTAGGAATCTAAAATTATGAACATTTATGAGAAACATATTCTGGGATCCTTAAGTCACAGGAGAACATGGAATAGGAAAAATTTAATAGCTCAGCCATCAACTCTAGTCAGTCTATCCCATACATATATATATATATGTTGTCTCCTCTAAAAGAAGGGACCCCCGGGTATCTGCATAGTAGAGCCTCATTTGAGCCTACCAACAATTTTTCTCACCCAGTGGGTTTATTTTCTCATTCTTTCTCCTTTTGTCCTGGCTCTGCACTGTGGCTGAAGTTTCATTAGCATTTTAATAAGTGAGGCTAAATTAATAACATGAGTTTCTTGTCTCAGAGTGCTCTCATTGCTTCCAAGTATAGCCCAGACACATGGTTTGGACTGGTCACTCTCGAGTGCCAACAGCTGAGAATAGGACTGAGAAGTGAAAGTTCACTTTTTTTCTAAGAGCGTCAGTGCAAGTTCCATGTCATTAAACTTCAATTAAAATCTCAGTCTTATTAGCAATTATGGTCAAATTGTTATGATCTCAGCTTGTCTTTTGAGACAGAGTGTCACTTCATCATTCTTCTGAGAGACACAGTGCTCATAACCATATTTTTTTTCAAAAATATGTGTATTTTCTTGTAGTTTCATTGCTGTTTGTTTCAGAATGTGACTCTCTTCACAAAAGTCTGGTCCTTCAGAAAGTCTTTTTGTTCAAGAGCTGAATTTTTATCTGTCATGACTTAGGAACAATTTTATTTTCGTTATTTCTACAAGGTAGTCTTAACTGCCATTCTCAAGAAAAGGAAAAACAACATCAAGAAAAAAACAGGGAAGTATTCAGTTTAATGCTGTCCTGAGCAAAGAAACATTGAACTGTTCTGCCAATTTGAGTTGTAAAGAAGAGTGTTTGAAGAGCTCAGCTTATATTTCCCATCTGTCAGACACTGACTGTTGCTTCTTACCTTTAAGTATCTTCTAATCACTGCTCTTTGGTTGCCTTTGCTTCTCTAAGCTATGTGGAGAATAAGTTGAACAGTATCAGGAAAAGTTTCTGTTCAGTCACTCAGCTGTTAGAATGGTCCTTGTATGGTTTTAGCTTTGGACATCTGGGAATATCTGAATAAATTTTTGAGCATGGTTTTGCAGTTTTCCTGGATCTGAAAAGATTCCTAAATATGTTTGGATTCAGCTGTACAACTTTAGAGTTTAATGACGTGGATGCATCGAACTCTGTGACGGATGGTTTCAGTACCAGAGGATCATCCTGGAAATGTTTATTGTACTAATGCCTGCATCTCTTTAGAGATTTATTTTGGTCTCTGACAATTCCCTCTCCAGAGGTCTATGGAGTTTTTCTTATAAATTTTATCCATTTTGATATAATGCACAAAATTTTACTAACTGATCATTTCATAGAAAAATTAATCAGTTGAAAAGTAAGCTAGTATCCCAAGAAACTTTCAGTCCTGAAATCTAAGAACACTAGAGGGGGAAGAGATTATGGAGTAGAGTGATTTGGGACAGTGAAGGGCAGAGATATGAAAATAGTAGTCTAAATTCTTAAGCCTCAGTCATGCAGATATTTAAATATTTACCTTTATTATCACTGTGAAGTTTATGTTGCAGGACAGAGCACTTATTTGGCACTCAGAAGACATGAATTCCAGAAAGTCAATGGCAGAATAAATCCCTTCTGGATTCTAGAAGGGAGGCACTTTTGGATTGTTTGCATTTTGTTTGGTAAAGATGAAACATGCTGTAGGTTTTAAGATTATAAACTGAGGTTTGAAATACACAGATTCTATTTCTTGCTTCACTGTAGATTTTTTTTCTGACCATCAGCATTAATTACTGTGCAGCATGGAAGAAAATTCAGGTAGGTACTTGGCAAGACAGATAAAGCACTCAAAAGGAGGCATTAAGGTGTACTAGTTTCTCCAAACAACCAAAGAAAGAATGTCGTTTCTGAGAGATGATGCACCTAAAGCTGTGCAAAAAAGGTAAGAGAGAGGAGTATACTTAATTTAATTGAGCTTAGGTTCCCAATTAGGTTTGCACAAATGGGGACTTCTGCCTGCTTAGGATTCAGACACATCATCTCCTGAAAGCAGACAGATAGAAGTGTTTCTCCTTAAAAGGTGACTGGAGGAAATAGCAGGGAAAATATCTGCTCAACTGAATTTCAAAACTTGGAACCAAGGATATTCCTGAGTTCCAAAGCAGGAAGAGTTCCAAGAAGATCTGTTTCACCATCTCTCCAGGGAGTATTTTGAAGAATACACCTAAGACATCACCAGCCTGATTGGGGGACACACCTTGAAAACAGTGTGATACAATCAGAATGGGAATCTGTATCTAAATTCTCTTGAAGTCCCAGTTTAGATAGGCTGTGAGGTATCAGAAACCCTTGCTTTATGTTCCCTGTGTAAAATGGAGATTGCCGCCCTTCTTAGGCAGATTGTGTGATATCCACCTCTCAAAAAGTTTTTTGAAGAAATACAGGCTGCTTGAAAACCCAAGTCTACTTCTACCTGATCATGCTAAGAACAAGTCTGTCCTCTGTAAGCCTTACTACTTTTCATAACCAACAATTATGTCCATCTTTCTTTGTGGAAGCTTTCATTTTCACTGCTCCATTCATTGTGTCAATGACTGATGTGTAACAATGCCCTCTCCACTTTTGCACCAAAGTTGTTGGCTTTGTGGTTGACTTCAACTATATTTCTTCCACAGCAATCCAACCTGCAGCTATAGAATTAGACCTCAGTCATTAAGTCAAAGAAGCAACAATGAATGAGGCATCAGGACCTATTCCAGACTTTTTGACTTCTCTTTTTCTATTTCTTCAGTCAGGCTTCCCATTCTCTTTATCACTGAACTCCTTTTTGGATTATGATCTTTGTACTCTAATGAAGCACCTTGAAAGTAAAAGGGAATGACAATCTTTTGCAGATCAGTGCAGTACAAGAAACAATTCTGAGTCCTGCAGACACTGGTTTGAGTGCCTACTATGAAACAAACATGAAGTGATGAAAATCAAAAACTGCCTATAAGGAGTGTCAGATAACGACTTTTTCAGAACCATTTCATGGTGAATAAATTTGTAAGAAGATATTTATTTGCCTTCAGGTAAGTAATTCACAATCCTCCCAGATCACACCGTGTCAGAATTTGACTAGAAATCCTGCTTTGTTTGACTGGAGACATTATCTGCTGAAATGTCATTTATTGCATGAAATGCAAAGCCAAACCAAGATGCACATCTGTAGTTATTGCTATAGGACTTTGCACTGCCAGCAAAAAATACAGCCAGGACTACAACATTGTGGCCAGAGTCCAGGTGTTGTTAATACATTGTGGCAATGAAAATTATTTTTCAGATTTATGCAGCATTACTGAGGGTTATTAAGTGGAAACAGGTGAAATAATTCTTATGTTTTGGTACCCTCAAATGGATTATAAGTATATTATGTGTACAAAATATTATTTTGATCATTAAATGAACCTAATTGAAGTTTTTTGAATAAAGATAATTAAAAAGAAAGTAATCAGAAAAGGAAAATAGAGCTTTTCTCATCAAGATTTGCTGAAAACCAAAAGAACCCCTGTAAGGTAGCAAAGTTGTTCCAAAGAAATCAACTTCTTTGATCTATTCCTTCACAGTTTTTGGTTTTTTGTTTGTTTGTTTGTTTGTGGGGTTTTTTGGGGTTTTTTTGGGGTTTTTTTTTGG
>WEZZ01020531.1:127913-157358 GCA_013400585.1 Chloropsis cyanopogon | reverse complement strand
CTCACCAGGTATGTAAATTGTCATGGAAATGTTTTTGGATGAGCAGCACCCAAAACCAAGTCAAGTGTCATAAGCTTTATTTCCTCTAAAGCATATGGTTCACTGTATGTTCATGGAGTTTTGGTGAAAGTTTTACTGGAGCTGGGATGGTGGAAAATCTTGAGTCCAGTCCTGGTTTGGGGAACACATATAACTTCACACCACTGGAAAAATCCCAGTATGCTTTGGTTGACCCTGGTTGTCACATGGGAAATTTGCAGAATTCATGACAGTTATTTTTCTTTAACTAAGACTTGTCTGTCTTTACTTGGAGTGCTGTTTTTACTGCAATGCAAGCCATGATGAAGTGGCAGGGCTGTGAAGCTTTCACCTTGATTTCGTGGTGGGAGGGAATAACAGAAGGGGACAGAGAGGGCACTTGTGGCAAGGGACATTGTGTGGGAGAAATTACTTACACTAAGTGAGGTTTCCCTAGTTATGTATTTGCTTTGCTTTTTTTTTTTTTTTTTTCTTCCAGTAAGTCTTTGGTAGAAAGATTACAACACAGGTTTTGCCACAACCTTCTGTGTTGTTACTTCAAAATATGCTGATTGTTTCTGAACTGGCCACATATGCTTTTATGTTACCTTTCAGTATGACACTGAAGCGACAGACAACTGCCATGATAGAGTAACTATCCTCCTCTGCTCTTCCCTCTCTACTTCCATGCCTCTTCCCTTATTTCAGCTGTAGCAGTCATTGGGCTCTCCCATGAGCCAATTTAATTCACTGTAACAATATAAAACTGTCATGGGTTTTCCTATTTTTTTTCTTTTTTAGTGAACTAGACCGGTACATATCAGACTGGATCTGATGTGTGGAATAGCGAGTACAAAGTCATACCTCTGTTGCATACCTCTGTGTGCCTCCTATAGATATTAATGAAATTTTGTGCACTATTTTAAATGGTGGGGTGGTTTTTTTCCAAGTGTCTTAGGGTAAACCCTAATTATATCATGTCAACCTTGCTGCCCACATCTCAAGAGGCTCCAAAAAAACACTCATTCTGTCCTCCTGAGATCTCCTGACATTAGAGAGGCTTTGAACTAAGAAAAAAGGAAGGCAGAAGGATTTACACTGATGTTTCTAATGCCCAAATGGCAACATTAACCATCTTGTAGAGAGCCTGGTGCCCACTTTTGGCAGTAATCAATTGCCAGTTGGCCAGACAAGTGATCACTGCATACATGCAGAGAAGCATCTGTGGCTTTTCAACGTTTCAGACACTGGGGATTCATGGCACATGTGGAACAGTGGGATCAAGCATGGAGAGCGTGCATGAGACTGAGTCTGTGCATGCATGCAGAAAAGCTGATTCATGGAAAGACAAGTAAATCCAGAAGCATGTTAGTCCTACTGAGCTAGTCAACAGAGCTTGTCTAGTAGGCCTCTGCTGGATGTGGTCAGATTCTCACCACTCTGATCATGATAGATGTTGGGTGAGATCGTTCAGCCAATGCAAGCTCCAGTTTGACTATATTTACCTATACCCATTATCAACATTCAGGATTGGAGTTATGCTGGGGTGTAGGCAAACTCTTAGTTATCCTCTTACCTCAAGAGATTGTGAGCAAGCAAGGTGGGAATTAACTAGAACATGTTTTCTTGCCATTAGAACAGCTAAATAATTTGTCTTGTTGGTAGTAATGATCAAATATTCTTTAAAGAAGTGCATGGAGGTTCCCAGGGCAGGAACACATCTAGCTATTTGTTCATTGAGAAACAATAAGATATGGTAGGGTGCCTATTTTGTTATGCAACTCTTGATCATGACAAAAATTAAGAAATTATTCCTCTGACAGTATTATGTAAAGACAGACTGAAGGAGGGAGAGCTGAGAATGGGTGGGAAAGTGAGTAACCTGAAATTTTACATTACTGTGAAAGCCAACCTTCACTTTATTCTGTACAAGAGAAGACCAGAGGAATAGGAGTACTTAAGTTAATTTAGGTAATCATCCAGAGAGGATGAGGAGTGTTAAAAAGCTCGTAACCCCTTCTCTGAATCACTGTCTCAAAACCTGGTACTTGAGACCTTGTAAGCCTTGAAAACAAGCAAACACTGGTCCTTTCTCATTTTGAGATTTTTTTTAGAATCCTAGAATTTTAAGGTTGGAAAAGACATCTAAGATAAAGTCCAACCTCCTCCCTTGAACTTGTTGAAACTTAAGTGGGTTACAGGGCTACCACTACTTTTTTTCTGTTAATGTTTTCTTCCTTTGACGTAGGCAGCTTTTTGGAAAGAATGAGAATCATAAAGTCATACAATCAGTTAGGTTGGAAAAGATCATGAAGTTCAACTGCCAACCCAGCACTGCCAAGTCCACCACTAAACCAGGTTCCCAAGTGCCACATCTGCACATCTTTTAAATACCCCCAGGCATGAAAAATCCACCATTTCCTGGGCAGCCTGTTTCAGTGCTTGGCAAACCTTTCAGTGGGGAAATTTTTCCTAATGTCCAATCTAAACTTCCCCTGCCACTATTTGAGGACATTTCCTCTTGTTCTGTCACTTGTTACCTGGGAGAAGACACTGACCCCCACCTGGCTACAGCCTCCTTTCAGGCAGCTGTAGGGAGCGATAAGGCTCTGAGCCTCCTTTCCTCTGGGCTGAACACCTCCAGCTCCTTCAGCTGCTCCTCATCAAATTTGTGCTCCAGCCCCTTCACCAGCTCTGTTGCCCTTCTCTGGATGCACTCCAGCCCCTCAATGTCATTTTTGTAGTGAGGGGCCCAAAACTGAACACGGGATTTGAGGCACGACAATTTATTTTTTTCTTAAAATGGTAGGATTTTTCTTAAAATAGTAGGATTTTTATACAGTGAAATAAAGAACCTTTGAGCTTTAGTTCAAAACCCTTCAAATCAGCTCATATGGTGGGAATGGAAACATTCATATCACCCTTTGGCACCTTTGATGCCACTTAGGTTCATATCAACATGTGGCATGGAGACCTTTGGAGCTGTGATATGTAACTCAGGCATCTTTGCCTTGGGCTTCTTCAGTTTTCCTTCTGGTCCTTTGATAAGGATGTCATAAAGATGACACCTTTATATAAAAATTGTGCAAGTCTCTCTGAGCAGGTAACTCAAGGCAAATTATTTGCTTATTCAAGTTAAATAAAATACCCTCTTCTTTGGCAGTATGTTCACCCTGTCCACAAACGCCTGTCACTTTATGTCCTGATCTGTGAGTCTTGTTTCTACACTGCAAACATGTTGATGCAAAAGTTCCTCCTTACACTATTCAGTCCTGCTTGTTCCAGTCTGTGCTGCATGAAAGAGACATTTTCCAGCACCTGTGTTCTCACTGGTGCCTTTAGCAAAGCCCTGCAGATGAACCATTAGAAATACACGCTGACCTTAACAAAAAAGGAGCCGACATACTTCACTCAAAAGACCCAGAGAGCAATCAGACAGCATCCCAGTGACATTCATCACAGCTTCTGGCAACAGCCTTTAATTCATCTGGTATTTAACCAGGGTGAAATACCCTGTAGCTATATCATGTTTGTTGGTGTTAGATGAACCCAGCTCATCACCCGCTCACTAAAGTTCAGGATTTAACACCAATCTGTGGTCTGCAGGCAGTTCATCTCCTGCACAAAATACTTGTCTCCTCTTTGTCCTTTATTATATTTTTTATTCACCACAACTTATTTTCTAAACTCGAGTCTGCTCACCTACAATGTGTAATTGAATTCTGTTTTCCTGCATTTGAAAGCTATGCTACATTCTGGCACAAGTCAGACATGCAGCCCATCATTGACATAATTAAGCCCAGTGATTACAGACAAATTTTCCAGTTTTCATTGTTAAAAGTTAAGAATATTCAAGTGGTGAAAACTGCGAGTGTGTTTTCAATGTTTGAACACTGAAGTGATGTGGCTGCAGCATCCTTTTAAAAAGAAGGATGGGAATGGGAGATAATTAGGAACAATAGCTCAGATAATGAATAGCTATGTGTCTCATATGCATTCACTACTGAGTCTTTAAAGGAATTAATTGGACTTCTTTCAGTGTGATTCTGATCAAGAGAAGTCAATGACAACTAATCAGTCATCATGGGCTAGAGCAAATTTAGTGGGTATTAAACATGGCCTGGTGCAGTCCTATAGGATGGCCTCCCTTGATTTTATGATACTTACATCCTTCTGCGTACAAGATGTGTTATAATTGAATGCTCTAATGCTGTAAAGTTGGAGAAGTAAAACTTTCTGGATTGAATCCTGGTTCCATTGAAGTCTAGAGGCTCCTACTGATTTTAATGAGGCTGGTTTCATGCCCTGTGTAAGTCTAGGTACAAACCACATTATTGTTCAGATAAATTTTTAGGGGGAAAAAAAGCATGTAGCCTACCTTTGAACATTTCACTTGTACAGTTCCATCTGCTTTGAATCTAATTTAGCTTTCAATATATCTAAAAGACTAAATAGGGACACAATAACTGTACAGAAAACACAAGGAGGGAGTTTTGAATCTTACATAAATTATGCCAGAGGCAGAAGAAAATCCACATTACTGATTGAGATGGATCAGTTATTCCAGGCTATTTAAAAAGTTAAAAACAGTAAAGTACATTTTTATGGTTCCCAACATTCAAAAATGAATGACTGAAGGCCCCCAAATAACTTGATTTAAACAGTAAATCTTGAGTACTTTTTAGGGCAATGGTAAGACTTTGTTTCAGTTTCCAAGTTTTTCATCGCAGCGTCAAAGGGTAGAAATGTTCCCTTCCTTTTATTTTTTCCCCCAGATTAAAGAATATTGAGGTTCCTGGATGGTCATTTGACACTGGTAATTTGGAAAATAGACAGAACACCAGGTAAAATGAGATTTCTATTAAAACCATAACAGGTAGCAAAAATTAACGTTGTTAAAACAGTGGAATTAAATTTGGCAAAGTACCAGCATTGGCACAAGGGGTTTAATTCTGTGTTTATCAATACTGAGCAATCACCTGACAGTGCTGAATGAGGCATTCTTACTCTTGGGCTGAATCAACTGGAGTGCAAGATATGGACTTCAAGCTATTCATGGACATGCAGGACTTAATACTGGGTGTCCTGAAATCCCATGTATTGCTTTGGGGCCACTCACTCAGACTGTGGTGAGGCAAGGGGATCTCCAGCAGTTAGTTGATCATTGTACACAGCAAATAACCAAGGCCAGAAGAAGCAGTTTATGAAGTCCTACTCCTACAGGTCAGCTACTTACCTGAATATACTGTCATTATCAGTAAAACTCTTGTAGTACAAATGGCCTTTTATGTAGTGCTAAAGGTCCTGAGTCAGTTGTCCTGGGTGAGAGTGTTGTTACCTTTCCCCTCCTATCAGCTGGAGAGATGACCTAGAGCAGGAATAGCACAACAGGGCTTGCTCCTCAGCCAAATTCACAGCCTGGTAGTTAACCTAAAGTAAAACTAAGAGTGCATTACATAAATACTGCAGCACCTGTTCCTAAGGTGCTGTAATCACCGACAAATGATTATAAATTACTGTTCCTAAGGTGCAAATCACGGACATCCATGGGAAGGGGGCTGTGACCTCTGACAGCAGGGGCATGTGGGCAATGGGGTGCAGTAAATGCTGTAGCTGATCCCCCAGAGCTGGAGACAAAACCCTTAGGGCCTCTGCCCTTTAGTTGAAGCACACTCTCTCCCCCTACACTCAGCAAACACAGATCATTCAACACATCTATAACAAGGAAAGATGCTGTTGTTGCAGGCAAACTCTTTGCATCTATGGAATGGTGAATTCAAATAGTCCTGTGTGTGACACCTACACAGACAAGTTCAAGCTGATTTGAGTCAACAGATATGACTATTTAACACAGTGAACATAGAACAGATAAAGCAGCTCTTTTCTAGTATCAACCCTCCACTGTCTGTGTGTTAACACTTCCCACACTCCAGGATCAATGTTTTATTACTGTGATTTTTTCTCAGTCCTGGTGCTCTGAAATGACCCTTTTAAACCTCGTTGGTACTGTGTAAAACAGTATGGAAAGTATCATGGGTTTGAAACACACACACATTTATTCTTATGTGTGCCTGATAGGTAAATTCAGGATGAGAGAGAAGGACCTTCTTAAAATATATTTAGGAGAAAAATATGTCTAGAGCATGTATTTAGGTCCTGTGGTATTTCCTAGGCACTTGACAACATATATGAATATTCTGAAGGCATCACTCACAAATGAGTGGGATGTGATTGCAATGAAAGATGCAGTTTTCATGGAGGTTTAGAGTAGCAAGTGTTGAGTGAAACAATGAAAAAACCCTAAAATGTCACAGCACCTGTCTGTAGTTTCTGAAGCTGTATTTGACATTTAAACCAGAATTGGTGCTGGAGTTTCATTTTTAAGAATGAGGACACAGAATGTTAGAAGGAGTTTGTGTAGGTGGTTCACTGGAAGTTTGCATTAAGATCGGTTTCACATCTATCCTGCTTTTTCTTTGTGTTGAAGTGTAAATTGTGTGGTTTTGCAATACCAAGAATTATAGATGATCTATTAGTTTGAAGGGCATAACAAGGGATATCAACAGAAGACATAACCATTACTGGTCATTCTTACTGTGATTATAGCCATGACATTTATTCCACGTTATGATGGATTGACACGTAACATTTGCCATTCGTTGCTTCTATTTCACTATTTTCCAGCTTTACTGCTGTAGTTGCTTTGAGTTTTCTCCCATATAGATCAGTCTGTAGGTCCAGTCACTGCAACAATGCAGAAAAGCCTCCAGTCCCCACTCCCATCACACACACACAGATCCAGTTGAATTTACCACTGGTCAGGGATGTTTCCCCTCTATCTGTCTGCTCTGGTGCAAAACACTGAATGATGCCAGCCCCCGTTGCAGCATGCAGCCACACAGTCCAGCTTGGCAGCGCACATCCCGCTGCGGCTGGCCCTGAGCAGGCAGCGCTGTCACTGCTGCCACATCAGCTCTGATCTAGTCTGATTCAGCCTGCTGCTACAGAGTCACTTGAGGGGATCCTTGTGGGGATACCAAAGCAAAAACACTTTTTGCTTCTAGGATGAATATTTCTATTTTGGACGCAAGGATCTCTCTTTTCCTCTTGTGGGATTTGGAGCAAAGACCACTGGCAGTTTTACCACCTGCTGGGTGGAGCTGCTGGAGGGTGTCATCTCCCCAAATCCCCTTTTGTGCAGTTCTGCTTACAGTCTGGTATAATATATATATACACCAGATGTGTTCTCACAAAACAACAAAATACTAGGCCTAATGACAAAAAAGCTACACTTCATTCAAAGAAGGTTGGCCAGGCCATTCCATTACTGAGGAAGCACTCTTTTTAACCCAGGTGCAACACATGAATAAATGTTGCCCAAATGCCAGACTCATGATGTTTCCTACCTTCTTGCAAGATATCCTGCATTTCTTCCCACTGTACTGGAATGCTGAGCAACAGCAGCAGCATGAAGCTAGGAAGGCAAAAATGATGCAACAAAGCTGAAGCTAACACACCACGGCTGCTTCCCAATATCAAAACTTAGGTATCTATGGATTAAATTGACAGTTGCCTGAGTTTCCTGATTTTTGATGTAGACTTCATCCCTGTGACTACATTGGTTGTTGTGCATTTTACAATAGCAGAAAAAATTGTGGGAACATGCCACTTCAAAAATTAGTAATTTCTAAGGTTAAATTTAAGGCATTCTCCTTTAAATTGTGATCCTGTTAAAATATCAGTGTAAGGGAATTGGATTTGATCATTCCATTACCTTTTTGTTTGGTGGTAAAGAAGTTGGTATTCGTGAGTTAACTGTTCAAAGTTTGTTTTTCCCAGATGGATGTGCCTCCAAGGATGGACATTGCCTTTGAATTAGATTTCGCAATTGTCATTGGCTGCATCCTTGATTACTGAAATTAAGAAAGGCTTAGGCTCTTATCTAAGAGCAGGGTGGAGAGCTAGGTAAATGTTTCTTCCCCTGGCCTATCTCCACGGTGGGACAGGGAGGGGTTTGTTTGCCTAATCAGCCTGTGATCTGAAGGTTTGTTTTGCAAAGGAGCATGTGGGGTTGGTGTCCTTGGATTCCCAAGCCTGAGGCAGTAGTGCTGGGAAAAATGTAATTGGGGCCCATCCTTAATATTTATAAAGAGAACATAGAACTTTTTCTTTTTATAAGCGAAGCCAGTCATGCAGCAAAGCAAAAGTAAGTCAGAAATAAGTATTTTATTTATAACTCAGTGCACTAAAAACCAACCAAAAAACCCCAAATATAGTCCAGTTCAACCTTTGTTTTATGTCACCATGTCGTACTTGCTCTTCATCTTCTCAGAATGACAGTTCTGGGATCTTGATGTCGACCTGTGGAAGAGTGATTCCCAGACAGAGCATCTGGCTCCTTGCATGAGTCCTGAGGCAGTCAGTGTGTTGGGGACCATGGAGTTGCCTCTGGCTCTGACATGTGGTTGTGTGAGTCGCTTGATGGGGTTCAGTGGCAGCTCTGCCCTGCTGAATGCTGCCTTGTTTTGACTTTCCCATCTGAGTCAGTTTGCACTTCTTAATTATTTTTGTAGTGACCATTCCCCTTAGGAGGTATTGCCCTTCCCTCCCAGCCTTTTCTATTCCTACAGCTGAATGCAGTAAGAGCAATGCTGTAAACAGCATCCTCAGCCTGCTGAGGGGCACAGCCTTTCCCGGTGCTAGATAGAATTACTTTGTTTTGCCTTCACCTTGCAACTTAAAGCACAATACTTATGGCTCCTCCTTGTCTGAGGAATTTTTAGAAACTACACACAGAAGTAAGGATATGGATGTTGAAGGTGTGAAGGGGTTTTTTTTGTACAAGTAATGCAAAGAGGATTTAAGGTTTTGACTCCTGAAGAGGCTTTAATTGCTAGTAAGGCCAGAGGAAGAAAACACAGCACTGTGCAGAACTGAGCTTCTCTGGTCTCAGGGCTGGACACTGCACATACATCCACACTGGCACAGAATTAAACACACTCCTTCCCTTTAGTAACGGATGTACAACAATTTTACATGATAATTAGATTCATGTCATGACCTGTCTTTCACTTATAGATAGGTCCTAGACACAAGAACAGGCCCAAGAACAGAAATTTTAATCTCCTTCCCCATGCAGCCTGAGCCATTTTCCTAAAATGAGCCATTAAAACTGCAAGGACACAAGGAGGATATGTAACTCAGTTACAGGAGAGAAGACTATAGCCAGCTGCAACTGATGTGGAGATTGGGTATGGCTACTGCAAATCACTGTGGAATTATACAAGCTGGCATTAAACAAGCAGCAGGGCAAATTAGCCCTGCACTGAGCTGCATGCTGCTGTGCTTACACAGCTACTGAGTTAACATGTCTAAATGCAGCACTGCTATGTCTACATATTGCTGCATGTTGCTTGTAGCTAAATCCAGTGGGGACCAAAGAATAGGAATTGCTTGAAATATCTGGTCTGCCTTTCTGCAAGTTTAGCATCTTCTCTCATCTGAAAACTCAAGAGACTATTCTAAAGCAGGGGAAATTAACCAGCCTTGACTTGTGTCCCCAAAGCCACGTTTCTGCAGACTAACTTCCTGGAGCTAGAGCCAAAGAGTGCTGCATTTGTGCTTTGAGATGAGGCATGCCATGGTTGCAAATCCTGCATTTTTGATTGCTAGAGGCCATGCAGCACTGCCCCATGAGTAGTAGCATGGCACCCAGAAACAGGCAAGAATTTCTTGGCCTGGATTCAATTCCATGCAGTGAGACTGGTACTTGCAGAGAGCACAAAAGGTACGCAAGAGGCAGCTGGAGAAAGGTTAGGGATGAAGAAGAGAAAAAGGGTTTACAGGCCAAAGCACCTGTACAAAATTACAAAGTACCAAAATAAAACAGTGTAGTAAGTACTTTAAACAAGAAGTACATAAACTAAGAAGGCACCCATTTTCCTTGAGAGAATACCTATCTTTTCAAAATGCACAGCTTTGAGTCCCTCTTTGGCAATGCAACAGAGATGTACTGAACATTTTTTAGAAATTACACCCAAAACTCTAAAAGCTGGATCTTCCAATTAGGTGTAGACCAGCACAGCCTGTTTGGTAGAAGTCACAACTAACATTAGAAGTCTGTTAATAGCAAAGCTTCTTGTCCTGCTGTAATTAGCATTGTGTGATTTTCCCTTTTGCTCCTTTCCAAAAAATCAGTTATTTCAGAAGTAGTCACAAAGGTCAAAATATCAAAGAGCTAATGGTCTTTCTGTATGATAATACTTGCTGACAAGTGGCTTGAAGCTTAGATACACAAAGACTTTTTCAGGCAGCTACTCTGGGGTGGGCTTAAAAAATGTATTTTGCAAAAACTCACAGCTTCTTTGTCAAATGCTTCATTTTCATACAATTTTTGACTGAGCACAGAAAGACCATCTTTAAGGGGCTGGATTGCCCATCTGGGGTCAGTGCAAAAGAATTGAACAGATTTTTTTATAATTATTTATAAGATGTCTGCTTTCATAACACTGTTCCTTGAGTGTCAGACAACCTCAGGGGCCCTTGGCCACCCCCCTCCATGTGTTGGTCATCAGTAATGATTCATTCCTTGAAAAGCACAGAGCAACTCTTAAATCCATGTATGTTCCCCTCTCTCCCCGTGTTGTCCATCTTCTTTTCATATGGAATTTAAGATTTGAGGATATAAAGAACACATTTCTTCAGGTCTCCCTACAACTCAGATGCTGTTTTCAACGTAAACATCACTGGCAATGTATTTGTAATGTTTCTTTTGATCCTACAGCCCCACCCTGCCAAAAAGCTCCTCAGAGGTGCACTCTGGGCATTGATATTACTTCACAGTCTAGTGACTGCTCCCTTCTACCATAATTCTTATTCATAGTTTGGTAACTCTAGTGGCCCTAATCATTGTGCAAGGTACTGCACAAATCCCTCGGGTTTATCTAGAAAACATTTTACATTCCTAGTTTAAATGGCTCAGCTGATTGACTGATAGTGTAACAATATACTAGGCTGGACAGACCATTGATCCTCATTCCAGGACTCAAATGTTATTGTCTCTCTTTACATTTACTGTAAATGCTCCAGAAATGGTTGTGCTCTGGGAAAAAAAAAAAAAAAAAAAAAAGAAAGTGCAGTGTCTACCTCGTTTGAATATATTGGGAACAACAATCTCAGCTAAAAATGTAATCTAAACTGCCAACCCAGCTGTCTCTTCCAAGGCCTGATAAGGTTTATAGTCTAAGATTACAGTGAACGGTCCTCTTGCAAGACAACCTAAAGTAGTTTAAACATCACCACCCCATCTCTTCATTAAAACACTGACTTTGGACAAGCAACAGCACCAGCACTCCTGTTTCATAGTGCCAGCAGAACCAGGTTCATTTGAAGACCCTCTGTCCTCAGTAATTTATTGAATTCCTACAGCTATACTTGCAAGAGAACATCCCACTATGGCTGAGATAGACAACACAGGGTCAGAAACAGCCACAAAATGACTGGTGTTTTTTTCTTAGCTTTTGACCATGACTCCTAAAACTAGTAAATAGGATGTTGGTTTTTAAAGCTAGTAATTAAGACGTTCCAAGAATCTAAAGTAGTTTCCCTGTAAGGGAGGGAAGAGCTGCTTGTTGGACATGTCCTGGTGACCACTACCTGCCTACAGTACATGAACAAAGGTGTAATTTTTGGCATTTTGTCCACTATCATGAAGTGGTAGCAAGTTAAACACTGGATGAATGTGTCAGACTGGTTTATATATGCTTTTGCAGCTAGAACTGTAAATACTTTAAACTGCAGTCTGTTCTCTACTGCTTGAAATGTATAAATGCATTGCTTTGGCTGTCCCATTTTCCAGCTGATCTACAGAAAAACAGGGACAGACAATCTCCCCCAGGGGCTGAACTGTAACCAGGACCTGTTGGAAACTTTCCATCACATTCCCAACTTTTTCATTAAAGGTGTTTTGGCTGGTTGGTATTGTCTGAAGATCTCTCAAAACCTGTCTTTTTCACAGAGCAGAAAGGCTTGTTCAGTTCTTGGCAAAGTCAGCACATATCAGCTAACTGTTGGAGAGTGCTTTTCATGGAGCTCCCCTTTCTGGGGATAGAGGTCAATGTTGGAAGGGAATGGGTAGACAAAGAGGGTGAATGCTTGTCAAGGAAGACTGAGATTGACAGGAAAATGTGTTCTTTTCTGAAACCTGGAGATGATATCACATTTGATCAAGTTGGAGGCACTTTTTATCAGGAGGCCTACTGATTGGACAGGTCAACAAGTCTGGAACAGGGCTGTCTGATTCAGTGGTGTGCCACAACCTGGCTTGACCCAGAATTGAGGTTATACATTATATCTTCTCTCTTTTCTGGCTGCTCGGTGCTTTGGCTCCTGTCCGCAGAGCACTGCGGAGGAAGGCACATGGAGTTCCATGTGGAAGCACCTTCGGGGCACAGCAGAAGAAATTTGAAATAAATGCACCACTAGAGGGCATCTGCTCGTTCTCACAGCTGGAATGGAAGCCTGCTCACGACTGCAGAATGTCAGCCCAGTATTTACAGCTAAAGGTAGAAAAAGGTCCTGGAGCTCAGAACCTCCAGCATATAATTTTTTTTTTTTCTTTAGTGAACACATCTTTGTGCTTTGTGTCCTCAAAAGAAGAATACACTGAAATGCATTCATAAGCAAAGTTTAAGATGGTATATCAAGCTTTGCAGGTGACCAAAGTTTGACAAAGACCATCCTGAATGAACAGAAATGGATGTTTGCTTATTTTCCTGCAGGTTCAGAGAGAGCAAATGGGCTTTGAGAGAATGAGGGAGGAACTCGGTTTGCCTAGTGCCCCTATGAATACACTTGGAATTAATCTACGTAGAGATGCTGAAGGAAGTCAGGAGAATGTTCTCACTATCTAATACAATGGCTTTTTTTTTTGCTATGCTTTAACTCTTCCTGAGAACTAAAGAATTACATATCTTCATAAATTTTAATTTAGATGTACTCACTTTACAGGTTTGGTTGATTGTCTTTGCTTTTCTAAGTACTGCATGTGGCTGTGGCTTCACCGTGGTACACTAGGTTTTATGAACCCTGGGAAGCTCATGTAGTAGCTGTAGAGCAATCTCTGAGACACACTGCAGCAGGAAGACCTGCACACAACTGGCTGGAGGCTGGTCAGACAGCCCACAACACATCAATGTGGCTGTTGATTCACCAGTGGCCAGTTGCTTTCTGTTGTGTGTAGACTTTCCCTCCTCCTCTCTCAAAGAGGGCCCAGCACAAGGTCCTTCTCTTCAACACTGCCATCTCTAGAGAGGGGGGAAAAAAATTTTATTTCAGCTCTAAAATAAAACTCCAGTGGTCTCCAATTGACAGATCTGATTCCAGGTTAAAGATAATCCAAACTTTCCTGTCCAGTACTCTCCAGGCTTGCTTTCTGCAGCTGAGGGATGATAGTCCTGCACTAGTGCAGGCTAGGCCTCATCCCTTCCTCCACCCTTTCTGAGCAGAAATCCTCAGATGTGCCATACTGTGCCAAATCCTTTACAGTGGTTTTGTGATGTGAGTTAGTATCTGCTAGAGATGCTGAGCTAAGATGTGAACTCATTTCACAGAGGGCTCGACCTGAATTCCCTGAAGTGAGAGTCTCGTCCTTTTACTCACTGAGCTCCCTCTTTTTGTACTTAATCAAATCCTAAATCCTCTGAAGTGAAAAAATGCACATTTTGTTTTCAATGACTTGCTGAAGCTGAATGCTTCTCACAACCAGCAAGGCCTATGAAACTAGTATTTATTAAGGATGAGTGATTTCTCACACTTATTCTGTTTCTATCCAAGGCTGCCGATTTGGTCCACCTGGGTTTCAGGACTGAGATATCACATTTCCCACGTCTCATGCCTTCTCTATACTTGCCCTGCATTATTTATTAAGGCACTGAGTGCTCCTGGGGTTCACTGTCAGGCAGGGTCAGACTCCTCTGGGCTCACCTCTGCTGCCACAGTGTTGGAAGACTGATGCACCGGCCAGTTTATTGAGCAGACTGGTCCAGCCGCTGGTGCTGCACATGGGAACTTGGAAGCTACTCAGTGGAGAAACTCAGAGGAAACTGGGAATCAAAGCGGAAGTGAGGACCTGGGGTTTCTGACCCTGCAGGAAGATAAGTAGATTAATTGGTGTCTCCCTCAGAGCTGTCTTGACTATCAATTCTTTCAGGTCAGGCAAGGTTGCAATATCCCTGCTGGCTGTAGCACTCTTAATGACTAAGTTGATCAAATCAGTGTCATCCATTTGGACCTTTCTTGCCAGGTTGAGCTTGTAAAAGAGTTTCAGCAACTTTTCCATCCAGAGTCTTACCAAACTGGCTGGGGGGAGTGTGTGTGTGGGGGGGGTGTGGAAATGCTATTTAGTATTAAAGATTTGTTGCTATTTCTAAACTGCTAATTGGATTCCCCCTCTGAATCATTCCTGATCAAACATGTATGTGGTTAACTAGGACTCTAATTTGGAAATTTGTTGTGCTACCTTTTGTCCCAGTGAAAGAAGAGTTGTAGCAGCATGGCCTGCATGGACACTTTATTTTCCTGACAACTGTGATATTTCTGTAGCTTAGGAGGAACAGTGGCTGATTACAGTAAGAGAAAAGCATAAACAGGCATAAGTGACTTGGGGGGAAAAGTAAAAGTTCTATGAAAGATTACAGAGCTATTAATTTTCATGGTGTTTTTTTATTTCTCAAGACATAGGCAGGGTGGCCCAAATCTCACTGAGATGGTGAGGAGTGTGAGTACTCCATTAAAGCTGGTCTTTGGATGAGACGGTATACTACTGCTAGCAGCAAAAGAAGATGCATTATGCATCTGGTTCATCCTTGGACTGTGGAAGAGGGGCAGACACTTCCTAGATCTTGCAAGTCAAGTTTCATATTTTAAAATTCTGGGTCACTTCATTAATTAAAAAGTTATGTTTTTAAAATTGTTTCTAATCAAATGCACTGTGACACTGGGAACTGGAGTGGTTTTTTGTCTGAAGCCTATATCATCCGTCAAAATGTGCTTCATGAAAACATCTGGATCTCGTGTTTGAGTCTTCATAACTGAACTGAATGTTTAGACTGTCTTTTTCCATCAAATGTGTGATTTAACAGTACAGCAGTGGGAGAATCTAGGACAGTTTCTGAATTGCAGATTTCTGTACTAGCTGTTTGCGAAGCAGGAAGAAAAAGAAATTACAAACTGCTGGCAGGAAAGTACAATACTACTGCAATGAGCATACACCGCATTCTATTTGATGGACAGCAGTGCCTATTCCCATAGAAAAGGGCTGGGATTCATGTGGATTAGTTCCTCGTGAAATGTGTGTAGAAATCCAAATATTCTCTTCTCAAACATGTTGGTTGCCATTCTGTTTTCTAGTCACTTACTAATATTAGAAGCCGCAAACTGTGAAACCAAAGTTTCAGGAAAGGTATTGTGTGTTCGCAAAAAAAAAGCCAACAAAATTAGGCCTGTGTGGGTCCCTCCTGCAGTCTTTCCTCCTGCAAAGCTTCCCATAGCCCTGTGTGTGTCTGTGTCTATGCCCACGCACGTGGGTTCCCATTTGCTACAAATGGCTCTGTCCCGTTTCTTCAGGATCTGTCAGAATGAGCATCTGTACAATGTTCAGCTCTGCGCTTGACTGAAAGCTTGAGAAGTTAAAAGCTTTTAGAACAGTCTCAAAAAAAAATCAACAACATGCACATATAACTAAAAACACATGAGAGATGAGAAAAAATAGAAATAATGCAGCATGCAGTAACATTTGGAACCTTTCTTTTTAGCAGTATCAGAGAGGCTCAACAAGAAAGAGACCCCTGGAATCCACAGGGTCACTCTCAGAAACACGGCAACAGCTGAACAGTGCATGAGAGCTGAGGCTACAGGGAAAACCTCCATGAAAAATAAAAGAAAAGGAAAGAAAAGGGGGAAAAACCAGGGTTTTTTTTTTAAATATCTGTACAGATGCAGTGACAATTTGATGAGTCCTTCTGCTTTTTTTGCTTTCATGCAAATTGATAGCCTGCTCTTGGGAAAGGTCTAGAGTGATTGTGAGCATCCTATTGTCTGCTTGAAGTTACAAGCTGACTGGATAAGCTAAGAAAAGCAACATTGTGGAAAAGTGAAAAGGTGTTTGACAGTGTCAGAAATTCTGTGTTGCCAGTGGACACACATTTAGAGCTAAGGCTCATAGGCAAATTCACAGCATTAAGCAAAATTGCAATGGAACCAATGTAATGCCAGTGCCAAACACTCAAAAAGACACTAAGTTCTGCCTCACAGGGTCATGAGAGTTATAATACTGCATGGCTTTTTCAATGCCAGGCAACAATGTGCTGTTTTGATATGCTTTCTGTTTTTTTAACTGCTGTGGGTTGTGTTCTCACGGTTTGCCCTGCAACCACAGGGATACTTTTTGTATTCTTTAGATGAAAGCTGTTCCTTCAGCTTCTACAAGAAGAAAATTGAGAGTGTGGCCTTTACGAAAATGATCAAATGTGACAAGTGTTGCAGTAAAGTCACAAACAGTGAACTAGTTTTTATTTTGATGATTTGGCTTCTTATAGATAAGAACACAGTTGCACTTCTGTTTTGCTTGCTCTCTAAGACCTTGTGTGTATAAGCCCTGTCCTCCCCTGTCATACCAGCTTTTCTCTGACCCCAAAGAGGACAGCTAGACTTCTCAGGCGTCGTTAGCTAGTGCTGCCTCTCTTGCCTTACTGCCTGTCAATATGGGAATAGATTCACTGCAGCATTAATGTGGATGAACATCTGAGCTTAAGCTGTTGTAGAGGGTGAGCAGTCACAGTGCAAAACCAGTTACAGGCACTGCGAGGGCATATGAGGATTTGTCCCCTGAAATTTATGAGTGTGGTAAGCTGAAGTGCTCTGTGATCCTTTCCTAGTCTGTTGTGAAAGGGTTTCTCTTTCCTTCCCATCTCATCACAGAATACTACAGAAGATGTTGGAGGACTACAAGGAACAGTTTTGTATTCATTGCAAAGCAAGACGGTTAAGAGACCCCTTACTGAAGGTTTTACTTGGGAGTTCACCCCCTAAGGCAGGCCAGAGAGTTAATTACCCTGAATTACCTCAGGTGTAATCTGGTAGTAGCTTTCTTGGCAAGGGAAAGTTAGAGAGTGTGAGTTAATTCTGCAGCTAATATGTGCACTTGTGAAAAAGTGGTGGTGACCATATTTTACATTTTATTTATGTGGCTTCTCTGTTGGGGAATTACTGTATTAGTAGCAGAATGGTGAGAAACTCATAGGGAAATACCTTGGTTGGTTGGACTTGAGTACTTTGAACCTGGCTATATATCGAAGTACCTTCACCTGCATGTTTTGGTCCAGAGCAGGTTGGGTCTGAACTTCCATTGTCCTGAAACAAAAATAGTTTTTTACTCCTATGACAAGTAAATAAAAGAGGGTGTAAGACAGGACTGCTCTCATGTGGTAGCATTTCACACCCACAGGTGTGACAGGTATAAGTGACCATACAAGATGCAGGATGGGGCAAAACCAGGCTCGTTGTTATTAAGTCAAAGCTACAGCCCATGTCAAGGCTCTAAGCTTTTCTCCCCTTGAAAACATTAACTGCTAGAAGTGTACAAAGCCTCAGTGGAAACTCAGCTTATATAAGCAAATGAGTTCCATTACAAAACATCCTCTTTGCAGGAGTTCAGTTTTACACATAAAAAAATAAGAATGGGTTTCATTTGGGCACCTGGAGAGATAGCCCATCCTGATCAAGTAAAATCATTTGAGGCCATGAATTAATCTGCTACTAGGTTTCTCCTATAAGCGCTCTAGGGGTTGAGAGTCCAGGGCATGACTGGCAGTTTTCTAGTACAGAAGATAGGTGAAGTGTAGATAATGTTTGCAAGAGCGTTCCTTTGGGATTGTAGATGCCCTCATTAAATTAAATAAGCTATGATGGCAAAAGGCTGGAAATTCTGCCCTTTTATTTTCTAGCTTTTTGCCAGCATGGGTTTTTCAACTCTGAACCAGCAGCTACACCAGGAAAGCCTTTCAGAGGAACTCATTTTCTTAGCTTGTGTAGATAAGACATCACAGTAAGGCTTGCAATATTTTGATTGCAGTACAGCAATCTGAAAGTTCACAAGGTGAGGAGCACTTCTCACCAAGAATATACACTGCAAACTGTATTTAGAAATAACATTTTTAATTAAAAACAGCATTTCTGATCCTGTTGGCAGTAGCTATGGGGCATAAGTGAAGATATATAATCTGACAGGAGATGTTTGGAATCTTGATGCAAGAGACTGCAAACCAGTCTCAAGCCTGCTTGAATAATCAAATTAAGAACTTCCCTTCTTAGGCATACATTTCTGAAGTGGCATGTGCAGGTCTGGCACAGAGCACTCATTATTGCCAATAACAGCTGACATCAAAGGCTTTCCTGTTATGAAAATTTGTAAAGATGCAAGCACAGACCCTTTGTGTAGATCCTAGCTGTAGTTTCACAATACACCATTTTTGGTGGCACAATCATCTTCAAAAGTTCTGGTTCCTTCTGGTTCCCAGAGCCTGTTCCTGTCTTTGTGCTGCAGTTATCTCTCTGCTGTGTTGCTATACTGCTTTAGGATCCAGGAGAAAAACCAACCAACCAACCACTTTTATTTTTGGTTGGGATTATTTTACTGATTTACTTTGCAGCACAGCCCCCTACACAGTGATGTGTGGCAAACTGTGACATGAAGGTGGCAATAAGTCACTAAGACATATATTAGGAGTGGGATTGGATGTGAGTGGGATCACCTTCCACCAGCTTTGTGATGGAGGCAGGGTCTTGTGAGACTGTGGAGTACTGGGCAAAGTCTGTCATTGCAAGTCCCACCATAATCTCCTTGGCTCTAGGGCCTGCAACCCCAGCCCTGGAAACCACTGCATAGGAGTGCCTTGCTTGGTCATCCCCAGCTGCAGCCCTATTCTATCCAATCTGAGAATACGGATCCATTTGGATCCATTGCTTTTTTATGCTCTTTCTGTGAATTCAAGGACCCATGAGCTGCCAGGCCCTTCCCAGTAGAACTCCAGCTTCTGTTGGGCTCACGGCATCACCTCCAATGGAAGCAATGGCACTCCTGCTACTGAGGCATGTGGCTCATCATCTTCCTGTGCTCCTGGGAGTTTTGGACAGGAGGCAGAGGGGTATCTCACTGGTGTGATGCTACACCAGAGGGAGTGACAATTCTTGGGCAAAGGGCTTGTCCAAGTCCCAGTCACTTATCCCACATCAGGGTCAGGCTGCTCCACCAGTGCCACAGAGCAAACACACATGATACAGCCCCAGCCCTTGCTCCCCACCACAGCCCCTTTGATGAAGGGACCTTTGTTTGCTCACCCTCCCAAGCCTTAGATGCTCACTTGGTGACTTTACTGCCCTAGTACCCAAGTACCTGGCAGCAGGCATACCCTCTCTGGCCAGTCCCAAGAAAGGGCCATCCAAACCTCCCTGTGTATTAGGCAGGCAGTTCCAGAAGGAAAAGCCACTATACATCCTTGACAGTGTGACTACAGCTTATTTTAACACTGCTGGTTTGTCTCATCACTTGTCATTCACCATGTAGCACAGTAAAAACTAGAAAGCAAGCTGACTGCAGTAAGTAAAGGCAGTAAAGCAGGATCTTGCACACTAAACTTGCTTCCCAAGTCATCTTAGTGCATCTTGCCGTGCCAAAACTAAAGCAAAACACAATGCTGGGTGGCTCTGAATGAGCTACCAGCATTTTGCTTTTACAGAGATTTTAATTTCTAATGGGACATGCAGCATTAGGAAGGGCTAATGTAAACAGCTCCCAGTTTAAAGGCATTTTTGGTTCTT
The DNA here is from genome assembly GCA_013400585.1 of Chloropsis cyanopogon. Lineage (NCBI taxonomy): Eukaryota > Metazoa > Chordata > Aves > Passeriformes > Irenidae > Chloropsis > Chloropsis cyanopogon. The sequence goes on along the minus strand of WEZZ01020531.1, from coordinate 137,465 downwards.
TTTTCATCGCTCACTCCAGCAGTGTTCACCAGTGGAACAACTGGGACTGCTGCTCTCATTCAATGTCACAATTTTTACTGAGTATTCATCTCACTTCTGTCACTCTAAATTAGAGGCAGGTTTATTCCATTCAGCTTCCTATGCCTGATTCAGAAAAGCTACAGGAGTCACAGAGAAATCTGAAGCTCTCTTAGCTCCTTTGGAGTGTGTCACCATAAATCATCCCAGCCAAAAGGCCATATGCCACTTTGTGCTACACTCTCTCAGTTAATAAAATGCGTTAGATCTTAATGCCTTGGGGCAAAAGGATGAGTCTAATGGGTCATACTTTATCTATTTCAAGACACCAGGTAAACTGATAGTTCTGCATTAATGACGATTCCTTTAACTCAGTTCACACTAAAGAGACACACTGAAGAAATAGTTACAATATTTTTCGTGGCTGTTCGATGCCTTCAGCCACTGTCTCAAAATGCATAAGCAAATGCACACATTTTGCAAATGCATAAGCATATTTACAAACCTCAGAGGAGTGTTTCCCTTGGTTTTTGAAGTCTTTCACATTCACCTTTTCTAGCTATCCTTGCACAAGGTAGAAAACTTATTTCACTGAGATCAAAAGAGGACCAAAATTGCCACTTAATCACAAGACTTGAAAAATCAGTACTAACAGATAACTTCTAAACTCATCAATTAATATCAGAGATAAAAATTGCAATGTTTGGCAAAACTGGTAATACAAATAATTCTTACATTTTCATTCTGAAAGGCTATCAGGGCAGACCTCATTTGTGTTAGGTGCTATAAAAATATAAAGAAGGCTTTTGACAATTTCAAAGATTCTCCTAAAAGAGGTAGAAAATGTTATTTTTGGCATCACTTAAGGAGCTCTCTATTAGCTCAAGAAAGGCAGTCCAGTATACAGAAGCATTCACAGATAAGATTTCTCTTTTTAGATTTTATACACATTTTATACTTTGCACATAAGGCAAAGTGAAAATTAATGTAGCTTCTCCTGACAGGTTTAAACATTTATCTTTCTTATAGCAATAAGCTCATTTTATCCCTGAACTGTTAACCAAAATAAGTGACAAAGAACAATTAAACCATTCCTCTCAATTTAGGATCCTAATGCACACCCATGGTCAGAAGAGCCCAAGTCCTTAGTTTTCATCAGAACTCATTTTTAAATAGTTTAATGCTGCCTCTGATTGTCAAGTGCTAAAATATGAATCTTCACACTTGTGAGTCACTGATGTAACTAAACTGTGACTTTGGCATCAGAGAGTTTCCTGGGAGTAATGCAAGCTGGGGCCATGAAAACATCTGAGTCACGATTTCCGGGGTAATTCTAGCCCACCTTTGTCAAAACTGAACAAACTCCCACGTTCTCCCTCTTTGCCTCACCAGCAACCCCCAGCAACTCCCTTTGGTGGTGACTGGGTGCTTGACAACTTGATTTTGGTCTTTTTGTCAGAGTGAAAATTACTCACTGCTCCTGCCTCTTCTGACAGCATCAACACTGGCTTCCATAAAGGCGTTAAAATATATGTCTTCCTCAGATAGGCAAATTCCTCTTGACAGAACATCCTCAACCGGTGGATGTACAGGTGAGTGGAAATAGGAACAAGTAGAGTTTTGCTTCAGGTCTTAGGCCTGATAGCTGTGAACATCTTGTGTCTCACACTCCCCCAGCTAGATGTGTGATGCAAAGGGCTGTAGCTACAGCCGTAGCTGGACATTTTTAGAAGCAAGTGCCTGTAGATAAGAAAAGATCGAAGCTCTAAATCAGTAGACCAAAAATATTGTCTCTGGTTTCAGTGTAATGAGCTAACTACTCATTTTCCCCTGGTAACAGGGAAGAAAATGAGAGGATATTTTGTCACATTGAAAGAAACAATAAAAACATCTTTCTTCCATGCTCTGCAAATTTAGAAAAAAAAATCATCAGTAAAGTTGCAGGAAACAGTTTTCCTTTCTTTTGATTTTCTCAAGTCTCAGCTTCTGGAGTCTTCTTGGATTACCTTGGTTGTAGAGATGGCTATCTAGGCTTTGTGATGGGTTTTTCTTTGCATTAGAATTGTGGAAAGGAGGAAGGAGATAGGAAGTCTAGGAGCAAGAAGTTGGATATTGTCCTCATAATGGCCTGTCAAACATCAGAGCTGGGATGCAGCACATCCTTAGCTGTGCACGCTTTCTCCAGAAAAATCATTTTTCTGGAACAACAGCTGTTAGCAGCAACTGGGACTGAAGTCGTGAGGTCCTGCCTGGCAGAATAGGAAACTGCGGTCCACAACTTCCTTGGGAGCCATGGCACTTCTGGCCCAGAAAGCATTACCAAGAGCAGACAACAGCACTCCATTTTCCCACTCCTTCCAGCAAATCACAAGTCCTTCAAGGGGTTACTCACCCAGATGCTTTCACTAGCTCTTGATGGAAGTTTTGCCTTTGGAAAGGTGGATTTGATGTGTTCACTCTCTGACTGGCACTCTTGTCTTCAGGCTGTTTCTTGGCAGGGCTGTGGCTGCAGCCTGGCAAATTAACATTCCTATTAAGTATGAAAATTAGGGAGGAAAATGCTTTTGAAATACCTTCTCCTCTCAACTGAAGTCATGTAATTGTCATTAGCAATTGTGGAACTAGTCACTGTCTATGTTACAAATAGATAATGAGCCTAGTCTCTCCCACTTTCTGTCCAGCAAGTCAGGCACAGTACAATTATATTAGTATCAAATCTATGCAAATAACTGTGCAGTTCTGGTTATTACTAATAGTATTTTCACCAGGGCCTGAAAATTAATTGTGCTGCTTTCAGGAACAAACCAGTACTTCAACTCTCCTGGAGGCCCTTCTGAAGGATTCAGCCCAAATACCATTATTTTGGTTTGAGTTTTGCAGAATGGGTGACTAAAGAGATCAATCAAAAATTAGGGTCAGATAAGAGAGTTCACCATGAAAATAGTTCACAGAGTTATCTGCATCTGACAAAGAGTTATGTACAGTCTTGGTGACTTTAGTTATACCAGGTATGGGTACAGAGATACCCATAGTTTTGCAATACTAAGCACAAGGAAGAAAGGGTTCAATAAAACTTTCTCCAAGAGCAATTTCTGAAGGACACAGGTCCTGTTAATTGACTAGTTTCTTGCTTGCACTGAGGTCTTCAGTGGTCTAAATAGATATTTTTTTTCCTTTCTAGGGATAGCAGTTAATCTTTTTGGTTTTGGGGCTTTTTTGGTTGGTGGGGTTTTTTTGGGGTTTTTTTTGGTGGTTTTTTTTTTTTTTTTTTTTTTTTTTTTTTTTTTTTTTTGTTTGGGGGTTTTTTGTTTGGGGGGGTTTTTTTGGGTTTTTTTTTGTTTTTTTTTTTTTTTTTTTTTTTGGTACTCGATTGCTTGCTTTATGTCAGTCACTTAATTAATTTGAAAAGCACACAATAAACAAACCCACACAAACAACAGAATATCTAAAGGGAACAATCATTCTGGGAGACACCCTTAACAATTTTCCATGGTCTGACATCTACACATTGTCTGGGCAAAGTACACAAGTAAATATTTTATATTTATGCTGAACAAAATTGATGTCTAGCAAAGCATTTATTTCTTTGCAAGGGCTAGCAATACACCAGAATTGTACTTTGTGTTTTGTAGCTTTTTAAATTCTACAAGTACCTTAATAACACTTAGTACCTTAATAAAATTGATTTCACAACTAAAGTAAGGCCAAAAGTTGATTCTCTATAGGCTGCAAATGAAGTTAATCAGAATCTTCTGTGGACTTCAGGTGAGGCCCCGAATTTGCTAGAGAGTTAAAAATCTTCGGGTGGAGATGTTGGCATTTGGCTACAATCAAAAATGGTGTAGAGCACCTGGAGACCAGTGGTAACAGTTTTACCTTACACAGGGCTGGGGATTTGTCTTTCAGAGTAGGATGAGGTGTCTCATAGAAAAATAAGAGGGAGTACTTATTCCTCTGAACCTTTCCCCGTGTTTAGCACTGGGGTCTGCATGAGAAAATAAGCCTGCTTCCAGTGCTGTTGGTGGAAAAACTAAGTTATGCACGGTGTCTTGGCTGATGCTTGTATACAGAAGTGCCTTCATGTGTGACTGTACCAATGGTCCCTGGGCAGCCTCCTTGGAGAGTTCCTTGGATTTAAATGGTCCTAACTTGGCTTTGAAAATAATATTTATTTGAGGAGAATGAAGAGATTATACTTATGTCTTCAGTTGTTTGTTTGCTGGCAGTTGTTTGCAAGACTAGCTTAGTAAGGAAGTGGAATTCGGATAGTTTTACTTGGGCAATAATAACCCGCAGGACTTCTACCAGCATTCTCTGTCTTCAAAGTCCTGTGCAAATACAGGCTGATTAATCACTGATGAGCGCCCGATTCGTGTTGGAAAAAAAGCGTTTTGTTCTGTAGGGGAAAAAGAAAAAAAAAAAAAAAAAAAAAAAAAAAAAAAAAAAAAAAAAAAAAAAAAAAAAAAAAAAAAAAAAAAAAAAAAAAAAAAAAAAAAAAAAAAAAAAAAAAAAAAAAAAAAAAAAAAAAGAAAAAACCAAGGTAATTGAGCCATTAAAAACACAATATCCATTTACTTCCCCCACTGTCAAAATAGACTGAAGCTTCAAATGACTTATAGGCACACCCAAATCTGCATACATTGGTGATTCAAGGAGTTTTGTTCCCTCTCCGGTACCTTCAATCTCAGTTAATTTTTCTCATTGTCCTTACATTTCCTAGCATCTGAAAACTTCAAGGGTGTAGAGAAAAAAAACAGCTAAGGAATTCAACTTCTTTTCTACCTGGCTGTTAAGGTAATCACCGCGCTGTTGTTTCGAGAGGAGAGCCAGACTGGCTGGGACAATAGCAGCGTGTATAAACTTTCCCCATTCACCTCAAAGGGCTTCAGTTCTAACACCTCATTAAGATGGTTTAAATGCTAAAGCTGCCGTTTTGTTGTTGATTATCATATCAGAAACCTTCACCTAACGTACTTAATTAGTACAGCTGCAAGCCCCGGCATGTCTTCATGGAGGAGTAGGTTTCAAGTTTAAGCTATCTAAAGACTGGAATCGCAAGTCAAGTGTTCCTTAAGGCTGGTGATCCGCAGCTGGCTTTGTCAATGCTTGTAGTCTTTCTCTCTTTTCTGCTTTTCTTTTGTCATTCTTGTTCCATACACATAATGTTGTTTTAGCCCATGTTGAATTTGTACCTACATAACGCTTACCATCAAGATCACAGTTGAATCTCTGCAAGAGGTAGTAGTTAATGTTTTCCTGCAATTCAGTGTGATATATAATTTTGAAGAGTGAATTTCATTCTATATCTTTCCTTCCAAAGACTCATTGTAATGGGCGCTGCTAACTTCTTCCTCTCCATCTTGTTAGGGCGATTCGAGCTCAATTAAAATAAGGCTTTATTGGCATGACAAGCTACCAAGTGTCACCAAAGCATTAGGGAGAAAAGAATCATGCTGCTCTGAGCATGAACCTATGGCAAGTACTTCGTAATACAACCATCAAAATAATACAAACATATCAACATACAACCATCAATCAGAAAAAGGAGGGGTGACAAAGGAAAGGTCCCAGGAGCTGAGTCCTAGTTGGTCCCAGCTCTGTGGATTTGCTGGGAACCAACCTGAGGCAGCTCTTCATGAGTGCTGAACTGTGCCTAGCACTGCTGGGATGTCAGGTGGTTGGGGAAGGGATGTGCTTGAGCAAGGAAAAGGCCAGACCTGAAACACCTGCACTGTAGTTTGTGAATTCCCTAAATTGCAGTCAAATGCCATCGGTGTCAATGTGCTACAAATACCTAGCTAAGGCAGTTTAGGAGACTGAAATTCATTAGCTGTCTTTAAATAAGCAGATGGACAGATAAGATCTTTACCACACTCAATTTGCCTGTCCTATAAGCACTTTCTTTCTGGATACCCTGCATCTGCATTTTTACAAAACAGCACATCTAAGGAAGCATCTGGATGCTGTCTGAGAGAAACTATATGTGATAATTCCAGATTTTTACCACAATAGCTTGCCCTTTTGGCCCCTTGCATCCCCAAATTGTTTAGTTTGCATTTAAATATGGATAGCATGTTACCTCTGCCTGCAAATGCCACTGAACTGAAATTCAAACGAAGCTCCTCTGGCTCAGAGAGTCCCTGCACTTCTCATTGCTGAAGAAAGGATGGATGTTTTGAGATGCTTCTCTGCCACTGTTGAAGGAGTACGGTGGGCTCCGTGGACTTATGTTTGAGCAAGACCATTCTTACACTTTGTGTCAGAGTGACAGGCACAGGTGAGCAGTCATTTCCTGCCGGGACTGAGTTCATTCACGTTTGCCTAATCCCAGTTTGACCGTGCCAGCTCCTGCCTAGGCTGCAGTTAGAAACAATGGTTTAGCACAGCTTCTTGGGGTTGCACTCCAGCAAAAGGTTTTCCTCATCTACAGGTACTGCGGCCACCTGTTGTTAGCACTGGCCAGTTTATCTAGCGTAAACAGAAAGTAATTCTATTCAATCTAGTTGGCAGCTTGTCTGTTGACTCTGCTAACAAACAAAATGGTGTCAGTTACCAAGAATATTTTTAGGGGAGAGAGATGGAAGGGGGAGGAACGAAGCAGATTTATGAGGTTCTATACAGGGATCAGTAATCCCTCTGACACTGCACACAACTGCACACAACCAGAGTTTAAAATACAAATGATCTTGTATGTAGCTGCTTTCTTACAGTGGAAGACTTCTGAGTGACTAGGTTATCTCATCTTTCTCTTCCCACAGGGACCATGTCAACCAACCCCAAAAGAAATGAGCTAGCTGTTGTCATGGTCTTACAGTGAGCTTTTCCATTTTTCTGCCTCACAATGACAGACTCTGGGCTGGAGTTTAAGCAATGAAGCACACATGATTGATTTCACATGTCTGTGAAAGCTTGTAGCTTGTGCCGCTGACATGACTCTCCTTGAATTGAGTAATGTGGTAGCTGCAGTGCTGAAAGGAGCTCTGCTGAACTCTTTTCTTTCCCTCCTTGAAAATGTTCATTCAAGCTCCCCCTTATCTACATTCTAGTTTTCTCTGCACTGTAGGATATATTTTTACCTACTGGACTTGAGAAGTAAGAGTTCAGTGGAAGCAGCTTACTGCAAGCATAAAGCAAATTCAGAAAAGGCCCAGACAAACCAAGAAATTTGGTTTGTTTGGTCATATGTTGTCATACACATTGGAGTTCACCTATGACAGCAGTTGTTGAGGAATAACTCAGGAGGATTTTTCTTGAGACTATATACGTTTTCACTTAACTGCCACAGATTTTGAAAGAGAGTTAAAAAGGAATGAGCCCTTTGAAATAAAAGTTTCATCATGAGTTTTTTTAGGACAGACCCAAAGTGTGGTAAAACCTTGCTTAGGCTAGTTCCTAGCCATCAATACATTAGGTACAAATTTCTAGTCCTCATTTGCATTGGGGACCATCTGTGTGAGTAATACCTTGTTTGACTAGAAGTGGTCCTTGGGTGACTCAGTGTTCAGCAGTATGACTAAGAGTTAGAGTCAGGCCCCCAAACACTGCGAAAAGAATTTAGTATTCTTTATTAAATTGTGTGCACAACCATCATTGAATTAAAGATGACCAATTGCTAGTCCTGCAAAAAGAAGAGTTTCCACTGTGTAGGTGATTTTTAAAGAATTGCTTCTCTCATGGGGAATTGCCATTTCCCCATGCACTAGCATATGGTTTTCTTAGACTAGTCTGAGAAGAAAAGCTGCTCCAGGAAGATTCAGACTATCACATTAGTTTATAATATAAGAACAAAGCAGGAAGTACAGACCAGTTTAAAGCATAGAAAAGGGATTTAAGGTACATATTTTATGGTATAGAATATAATTAAGAAGTAGTTACTTGTATAGATATGGTTTGTTAAGGGAAGGAGTAAATTAAGGGAGGAGAAAGATCTTTTCATCTCACATTTTTTAAATAATGGTTTCTTGTAAAAGAGAGGAAAGGACTAAATTTACAAAGAAACAAAAGAGAAACTAGAGTGAGCAACAAGACAGGGAGGAAGGAGAGCTTTGTGGTTGTAACACTCAACAAGGACCAGCTCAGTAGATCTGGGTTCACTTTCTTGGTTTCCCAGAGGTTTCTCGTCTTTGAGCAAATCACATCTTTGTATTTCAGTTCTCTCTATGCGAAACAGTGGAACACTTCAGTTTGGCTGAAATCTCTTTTGGGCTGGGCTTCTTCTGCACCTCTGTGTACCTGTTACACATAGCTGTCATTTGAAAAATAATACATCCTAATATCCTTAAAGAGTTTTGATGAACTTGCAGTGTAAGTACATGCTTTTGTAGAATTCTTGTTATAGACTGGCTTTTGATAAACCAGTAACAACCTGATGGTGTCATTTTTCCCAAGTCCTCAGTATAAAGTCTCTCATGAAAGTGGAGAACTTCCACAGAAGCAGATAAGGAAATACAGGAGGAAGTGCAATTACAAACACACCAGCAAGTATATCCAGTTTTTGCAAGGTAGGGGTCATTTATTCTTCTCCTGTGCCTCCTGGAGTAGTTTTTCTAGGTACCAATCAAGTCTTATCATTATAAGAGCTGCAGCTTAGCCTTACAACACCTGTCAAGGTGTAGAAAGGGAAAGCAACACCTTCCATTAGTGAACAGGTGAAACTGAAGCACAGGCTGAATTCAAACTCAAATTGCTGGGAACTTAGCAAAAACCCCAGGAATAAGCTTAACTCTCCTCAGTCTGTGTACTACTTTACTCCATAAAAGTTTACTTCAGCTCACCTAACTTCAGACAAAAAAAACAGATGCAGTAGAAAATCCCAGTGAATGGTGGAAGGAGTAACTTACCCTAACATCTAAATCACCATCACTGGAGAAACAACTATTTTTCCACTGAATATACAAAGAACCTCAATGAGATGTTCAAAACTATGTAAGTAATTTGCTATATACCATTTAATTTTTTCATTGTACAATTCTTTCTTCCTCAGAAACAATCTTTGCTACAGAGCAGTAGTGTTAAATGCCACAGTTTTGACTTAGACATTGATGGTATTACTTCTCTTTTGATAGTTGAAATAGATGCTATAATTAGATAATTTGTCAAATCCCAGCCAAGAGATATTCTGAACTCAGGATACTAGACAAGTGAAGGAAANAAGCATTTACTTTCATTTTCACTTCATAGCATTTTGAAATAGGCATTTAAAGTGTCTGAATCATTGCAGGTACGTGTGGATTGCTTTCAGTAGTGTGTAGCTGCTCCATTAAAAGAAGAAAAAAAAAAAGGTGCTATAGTTTTGTATCCTGGTGTATCCCTTGATGTAGTTTTTCATCTTCCACCAGACTGCTTTTGCTGTTGTTGATATCCCCATGCAAAATATAAGAAGAAATAAGCTCACTGTGGAATAATGGCATTAGATAGAAAAGCTGCTTGTAAGTGGAGAAAATTCCTGAAATTCCTGATAAGGGAGACCTGAAATATTTTGTTTCTTGGGCAGCAAACTGATTATGTTAAAAAAAAAAAAAGTAAGGAAAAGCA